>JAFBJR010000504.1:2767327-3014361 GCA_016785285.1 Brachirus orientalis | reverse complement strand
GTGTATGTTTTATTTTAACATACGTTTTTCATCTAGTGCACGATTCACTGCACATTAAAATGCAATTTTTTTAATGCAATTAAGGCAGATTCTGTGCTGGCTTAAATTAGAAAGCAATTCCTATCAGTACATCTTCAGGACACATCCTGAGTTCCTGAAAACTATGTTTATTCTGCTGCAACGCATTCTCCACAAGTCATACAGTGCACCGGGACTTGACTTTAAGGTGAATTAAATTGCTGAGGAACTTGGCTTGACTAAACGTTTAGTACAGTAAAGTTATTTTTGAAATGAACCCTTTAAAAAAATAACTGTATGAACGGCATTGTACAGTTTTGTTTTCGACTAAAGATTTCAAGCACAGTCGGTTGACACTTTGTGGCATCTTCTACAATTGGGAGTGCATTGCAGCAACACCCTACTAATGCCTTTGGCTGTCTCCACTGACCATGTGATGTTGTGAGGCTGCAGCAGTCCCTTGCTCAAACAAATATTTCTTTTTAGTGCATACATATCTAACGGTATTTTGGGACAGGGGAAGCCTTTTTGGTCATTGATACAACCCTGTCTGGAGTATCTCAGAGGAAAATATGCCCATGCACATTCCTAAGCAGCTACCCACCACTATCTCTACAACACTGACCACTTTGAGTGACTCGAGAGTGATGACCTTGCCCCGTTCCCTTGCACTGGCATTCCAGTCAATGCGAGCAGAAAACAGGAGCGCTGATAAGAAACGCACAGATGGAGAGATGATGATGACAGACAGTTTCCTGCCCCTAATCTTTGGTGAAGCCATTGTGCCTCACACACTCAGTGGGAAGATACAGTATAGTAGGGCTATGGCAATGCCGACAGTGTACGATAAAACAATTGCGCTCTTTGTGCTGCGCTATTCCACTGACTTTCTTCCTTCTGTGTGTTTAATTTCCCACACAGCAGGAGAGGGCTTCCTTATCGTAGGGTGTTTAGACCTGCGAATCAGCTGGTGGCCTTTTGTTTGCAGGTGACCCGCCCCGAGGTGACATTTAATTCCTGGACAAAAAAAATGTGTGGTCATGCTCTATGGCATAGACTCTCAGCCTGAGGAGATTACTAATACAGTGAATTCAACAGACCTGCATTCATTGCCTGCAGTGAGAGCTAGCCTGCAGGCACAGAAAGAAGGAGACCCAGCACACTTCATTACACTGATTTGAATCATATATGACCACTAACCTTGCAGAAGTGAGTGAAAAGAACAAGAAACCACTGTTACATGGACCAAAGTGGAACCAGTTTTTTTTCTTATATTTGCACATCAGTCCCTCTTTTGTCTGTTTCTTCCCCCTCCCTTAAAAATACACACACTCACTAAATCACACACACAAACAGTGCAAAAAAAAAGATTTTTACCAAACACCAAATCATTTCCATCCATGATAAGCAGCATCAACAAAGACATGAGCTGTCATTTCATTTCTGATGAAAACAGAAGACAGAATAAAGAGAAATAAAATATCCACACCATGTAATACATGGGTTTGTCCAAATGGACTTTGTCTTTTTTCTGAATAAAGGTCTTTATGTAAAAAAAAAATGTTCTGAATGTACTGAAAAAACAAGATCAAGTAACAGTTTCAGCTCAATGAGAGAAAGAACGTAACAGAAGATTGGCATGGGATCACTGTAAACTTCTTTAATGGAAATAAGATAAAGCTGGCTTCAAAAGTCGCTGGATTATGTCATACGCTAAATAGCATTTTCACGGCTTCAAATCCGATTTTCATTCTTCCTGGTGTCCATCAGTTTCGGCCCGTGATCCTTTGTTTCTCTCCTCCACTCTGTCCTCGCATCACAGTGTACCATACAAGCAAACTCCCAATAAACCTGTTCTAATTTACTGTGCACATTTCTTCTGTTTCTGTAGTGTGACATGCAAAATAGTTTAAAATGGTGACTGAAGCAGCCATTTCAGAGAAAGCTGCAGTGCTAGTAGAAAAAAAAGGCCAAACACATATTTTCTTGTAACACACACACACATATATATATATATATACACACACACATATATGAGATGCAGAATGAGTGAAGTGTATCTGCAGGAGGGAAAACCTAATCTTGCACTATCAGGACAATAGACTTTCTTTTACAGAGAGAGAAGCAAAGATTGCTGTTGCTTGAATTGCCACCCTGTTACTTTCTGCAGGAGTCTGGGAACTTGGTAAGTTTAGTAATTAGCGTGCTAAGTTGAAATCTCTTGGATGCCATAATATAAACTCTTTGTGCCAGTTCATTTTGAAAGTCGGGAATGTTTACTATTCATCATGGTGTAAGTTCCATCACTCAGTCATGCCACATTCAGCTGACCAGAGTTTTAGCTTTTGTTACTCAGTCAGTTTCAGACATTCATGTTTCAAAGGCTGCCCCAGCTTTATGGGTCTAAAAAATAATTAAAAAAAAAACAAAACATAATTTAGATAAAAAGATATCTCTTATGAAGTATTTAGTTAGAGCAACAACTGCTTTGATTTTCCCAGCATTAAACATGACATGCCTGCCTTTGTTTTTGCATTTTTGTTAACTCTTGTGCACTTTGGTCAAATGGAATTTGTTTTTGGCATTTCCCCTAAGCTATATAAATGCTGCTACATGAACACTGACTGAACCACACTAAAATTTAACAGGTTCTTGTTGACTCTGTAAATAATTTTGTCTATCTTCCAAACCAGATTTATATTGTTGGCACACACACACGCACACACACACACACACACACACACACACACTCTCTCTCTACCTCACATACAGAAAGGAAAAGAATTTACATCTTTCTAAAGTGTAGACTTAATTTTATTCGAAAACCTCCTGCTTCCTCTCAAGATTAAATGCATTACTTTGTTATGACAGCTGAGCCCTCCTGTGAAGCAGTGAGTTAGACCAAGCAGGTCCAGAAGTTTAGATTCTGAGGCAAACTACTCCGTGGCTGTACGCCGGACTCATCCATTATTTGAATTAGGCTGCCTGCAGGAAAAAAAACAAGTGCAGACAGCATTTCACCGAGGAAAGAGTGAGGTAGGCATCTGGTCCAATGTTTATACAACTTGTTACCATAAGGGGTGTGAATTGAATGGTTCTAAGGTGCTGCAAGTGACTGAAAGCATGCTTCACAAATGAAATCAAACTGTCAGAAAACACCTAGCCCATTAAATTAAGTGATTGTTCATCAGCTGGACATAAAACAGCATCTTTTTACAATCTCGTCCAAACACAAGCTTCTCTCCTAAAGGGAAATTCTGTTTTTATTTGCATATTGGATGGAAATGTGTTCTTACTTCTTTTTTTGTTTTACCAAAAATGCACTCAGGAAATCAGGATCACAATAAATCTAGGATGACCCTATCAAGGGTGATATTGTATTTCATTTCCTCTGAGTAGAATACTGATCCTGGAGATTCATATGACTGGCTTATTTCAATTCCATCTCCTCTTGTGGCTCAAAACTTTTCACGTCCTCAGTTATTATTTTAAAAAGCATATTTTTACACATCAATATTCAGAAATGTATCTGTCTGGCGCACTATTGAGAAATTGAGGGGCAGCATACTACAGTAACAGCAGGGACTGTGGCCAAATTCAGACGGACCTGTGTTAGTAAATGAAAAGAAATATTAAATAACCATAGAAACGGAAAGGTTTGCTCAGCTCTATACAACTTGTACTCTGTAGGAAAGTCTGTCCAATTCAGATGATGGGCTCACTGCCATATGTATCAAAAATACTTCCAGTTGGGCAGAAGTTCCATGCAAGACTGATGTATCAGATGTTTTTCCTTCCTTTGAGCTTGTTCTCACCACACAGTTTGACCAGTCATCTGTGAATCTCCCATGGTTTAGCTGATAATTCATGATCTCCCTGCTACGGACCCGCAGCATTCAATATGAATTATAAAACGGCAAGCCAAGCATATCAATGGATGACAGACTGGATGTGTATGGCTCGGGGCCAGAGAGGAGTTAGAGCACAAAAGCTTCCCCCATTCAGTCAAACCCAGGACTGGAAATACCAGTGTGGCACAAGGGAGGGTCTTCCATCAGCACAATGTATGGCATTGCCTGAGACAAATGTTGTGCTGGGACATATTGTTAACCTTTACAACCTTTTGGGGAGAAAGACAAGCATGCTGGTAGGTTCAAGCGTGGAATATTTCGCAATCGAGTGAGGGGCGTACATTGCGATTCTATACCAGCAGCCAGAGGGACAGACACCACCAGACAAATCTGACTGGAAAACCTTTTCAGCAATCGATTGCTGCTTATCCTCATGCACAATTCTTGTGTCTACTGTACTTGACATTACAAAAAAAAAACAAAAAAAAAAACTTCCATGTTCATGTCTTTTATTCACACACTCCATCCGTGTTGGAACATTTGCTGGGACCAAAACAAACACTGCCTCTTTACGCTGATCCCCCTTCTCTGTGGATATGACACAGCTTTCAAACAAAAACCACTTAATCTTTTTACATTCCCCTCTAGTGCAATATTTAGATATGAACACCAAGGTGCCTGCTATCCGTTTGGCATTTTAACACAAGAGCCAACTTAAAGTGTTGACACTGACTGCATGATGAAATGCCCCATAAATCGGGGCTTTCTTTGCGCTGAATACTCAGATTACGGCTCTCTTTCAGTCACAGTAGGTGTGCATGTGATGTGCCTATATACTTCTACCACCTTTGTGGACTCTGCTTTTGAATCTAGTCATCTTCTTTCAGATCTGCAGACACGGGGCGGGCTGAGACATCTTAAGCAAGCCTGATACCTGCATGACCTAGTTTATTCTAGCATAATTACACTCATGTCTTATATAATGGCACATGGTTGTGGAAGAAAATATGTAAGAATACTGAGAACAAGAGGGAGCGTCCGTAGTACTGAGTAACATGCTCAGTAGAGTGTATGTTTGCATGATGTTAGGAAAAAAACTTAAATAATGTGTTAATCCGACTAAAACCGAACTTGTCTGACTGAAAGTGCACACAGACCCAGATAATGTAATTGGGAATAGAGCTACTATTATATGTATACCTTCAGTCAGACCACAGTTGGACTATTACAACAGCAACAAAAACATAGCAACATTGAAGATTTTGGCCTGAGTCAGCATTAGGCATTAAATATTTTAAAGTTTGTGGATGATAGGTAGGCGCTAGCCACAACTAGCCACAACCTAAACCACAAACTGTCTTATACAAACAAGCTGCAAGGGGGAACATCGTCTTGTATCCTGGGTCAAGGAATATAGTCCAAGAATGGCATAGCCAAGCTATAATTGTAGCTCCACCTAACTGTGCATAGAAACGTAATGACTGTTATGTCTTTTCTGCCTCTTCGTATCTATTTAATGCATTAACAATCCTAAAGATGTTTATGAAATTGAATCCCATTCTAATGCAAAAGTCATTTGGTTTCTTTAATCCCCCCTGTTACCTATGGTTTGCGTTGTTAGTGGTTGAGTTCACCGTTAGAGAGGAGGATTAAAGCTGCCTTCCTCCACACAAGGGATTGTCTCACTGACACCTCAACACTTAGTGTTCACTCTAACATGTCAAAGGTGCTGATGCAAATCAAACATGTCCACACTGCTGCTTTCCACACAAAGTGTGAACTGGCAATACATGGGAGCTCCATTTTATTTATTATGAAACAGTTACAAAATGACTCCAATGTGAAGTATTTGATACTAGTGCCAACTCTGGTTGTTCAACAATGGAAAATGTGTCTACAAAACTAGATAACAGATGTTTTGCTATTTTTTAAATCTCAACTACGCGTGTTATCTGAAGCTGTTCTGATCATGTCCAGAGAAATTGGTGTGCGGACACTCTTGAGAGTTTTCCGTTCACATACAAAAATTGAAGCCAGATATTGTCTGACTCTGGAGAGTCCAGGCAAATGAGTGATGTCTGACTTGCAGGAGGCAACACACTCCACCCATTCATCTCTGCAACTTTTCTCCTGTGCATCCTCACATGAGCTAAATTCGTCTCTATCTGGATATTAGACTGGGGAGCCCAACAAGTGTGAGAATGTCATGAGAAAGTCCAAAGTCACTTCTCTGAACAGTTCAATTGTCACATGCAGCCCCTCCGTAAAATCTCCAGAAAGCAGCAAATTATTGTGGAAGTGCAACCAAAACCAGACTTTTGAAACAAATTTCTCAAAGTTGGACTAACACGCACAGAGAAAGTGACAATTACAACTACATATCAAACGCATATTGACCTCGGCTCTCTGAGCACAGTCCACAGTTCCAACCCTCAGCATTGAACGCAAAATAATAACAAACTGGCACACAGAAGAAGAAGAAGAAGAATGAATATATTGATCAGATACCACTGGTGGTACATGTACCACAGTTTGAGAACCATGACAATGGATGGTAGAAATACACAGAATTGAACTTGCACATGCAAACAAGTAGCCACCACCAAAAGTTGCTTTCATCTGTGACGCAATAGGTCAACTAGAAAACACCTAATACTATATTCATACTCATATATATATATATATAAATTTGTTCCCCACTGGTGCTCATAGAGAGTAGTGAAAAATAAATGGCGAGGCCGAGCTACAACTGTAACTTAACAGTGCATGGAAACATAGTGAGTGGTGTGCAATCAGGGAAAGCAAGGCAAATGATACCAAAGTGGAAGCGATATCTCTCTTCACATCTAATCTCAGAACACTGTTCTGTCCAGTGTCATGTAGCTGGTTTGCATCCATTTTGTATCTTACTGCCCACTTGTGTGTCAGAAACTGTCAGAGACAGTAGTCTCTGTTACGCTTGCTTCGACTCATGCAGCTTTACACCATTCATTGCAGCCTTTCTTTTCCCCCTCGATGTAGCAGCTTAAGCAAATTATGATGTGATTTATCATCTCCGTGTAAGACCTGCAATAGATTTGATACAGAATAATATTAGACGAGTAGAGCAGCTCCTTTAACGCAGTTAAGTGTGTACACCGTGTGAATAGCGAGTGGGCAAAAGAGAGGGAGTGTGTGTGGGTGTGAGACAGTGAGACTGGTGTCTGGAACAAAAATGGAATGTGCACTTTTGGTCGTTGGTTGATGCATATGCTAAAGAAAGACTAAAAAGTCTCAAGAATTTAATTTCATTTAAGTCAACTAAATGATAACTGCTCTCCAATGGCAAGGCTAATACTCGCATACTCCACCATCATTCCTGGTGTCAGATATGGCTACACGACAGATTAGTTACAGTAGAATTCACTACTTTATATGACTACCATTTAACCTGCATGATGACATGACTATAATTCTGCACTCTCACCACACACTGGTCTACCTCACTTGAGTAAGTAACCCTTCCTAATAAAATAACCTGGTATTTCTCGACTTAATTACACCATCTCTAAATTTACAATACCCAGGGCTTTTGCTACTGTGCAGCTTTGTGATTATCATTTTAATTTGTTGTTCTCTACTCAAGGTTACGCTCAAGAAATGTTAAATGTCTTTCTCTCCATTAAACGACAAAGTCATCACACACCACTGCGGTCTAACTTCAGTGTGTCTTGCTGCTATGTGGAAAGAAAACTGCTTGTGCAGCAAGAAATCTGACTACAGCAGTTCCCGGCATTATGAGAAATACAATTTATTAACTTTACTTTTTCTTGCAATCAATAATTTTTGGCCACTTTGAGGCAACAGAAACATCTTCAGAACAATGATCTTTTAGGCTGAACATGTTAGAAAAAAACAAGGCCAGGGTTGTGGACTTACATTAACAATCAGTTCATCTTGTGTTTCTGGCCCCGTGTTTGTTGTAAGTACAACAGTAACTCTCTTATTGGCCTGGTTTTGTTCATCAATTCATACAGAGATATCTGTATGAATTAAAAAAAGGCTATTAACTTGAAATCACCTAAACCAACATATCACATTGATTTAACAAGCAAAAAGAATTACTTCCACAAGATTCCGGTTTATTTTTATTTTATTTTTTTACAGAGTAGCATTTCTTTCCAGTTTAACACAAATTGATTAAGTTTGTTAAAACTTGAGTTCCCTGTTGGCTCTGAAGGGAAAGTCAGTACCAGAAGGGAGATAAATCACTTTCTTTTCAGGTATGTCAATTAACATTTCAAAGAGTGAGGAATGTTTTGGGTAAAACTGATAACCTGATTATATCCTCTCCTGGTGAGGGACAGACGGTAATTATCAAGTCGAGAGGTTTCCTTGCTGGGACTCTGATGGAAACGTAGATCATAAGCACTGGGATGCAGGCCCTCAGGGCTAGACTGGCTGAAGGTGAGTGACATGTGGATAGAACCAGATATTGTTTTCATAATCACACACGCACACACACACATTCCTTTATTGATGGAAGGGCAAATATGCATTCTTAGGCCCGAGATCGCTCACATCAACTGAAACCAAAAACCTTGGCTTTCTGCATGCCAAAGCAGTATTTCTTTTTAAGAAATTCTACAAGCCTATTCAACTCAATTTCTAAGCAGGACCAGATCATACAGCTATTCTTCAAATGTCTCATGTTAGCTTCTTCCATATTATCTAAAATTAATAATCTTCAAAAAAAAAAAGGAGGAAATTCTACTTGAAAGAATGCTGTGACTGTCTTTGTAACCAAATTGTACAGAAGAGCTAGACTGAAAATAAAAGTGGAAGAGAAATCTATCACAGAACAAAGCTGCAAGACAGAGGGGAAAAAAGACCCCTCCCCCAAATCCCCATCTCCAGTAATGTGCTTCAACATCTATCTGTAAGCAATGCTTGGCACACAAGCATGTGATTTTGGGTTACTTTGTTTCCCTGGTACAAAAGGACTAAAAAGGAAGAAAAAAAATGAAATGATCGTCATAAAGCAGACATACCAATATCAGTGGTTTTAATTGGCATTTAACAGACGGGAGTGTTGTGTGACAATACTTATAATTATAGCCAAACATGGTAATCAAAAGTGAGGGATGGAAAGAAAGAGGGCTGTCAGTGCAGACAATTACAATACTTCCACATTATTTTTTCCTCTGGAACTTTTGGAAATGAATCAAGTACCAGGCTTTTGATAGTTTCAGGTGCTGGCTGATCAGAAGGATCAGACATAGGTGCAAATGAAAAATGTATCGCTCTTCTATGGCTCCAGAGCTTCAAAGGGAACTCAGACAATCTGTTATAAAACTCATTTTGCAGACTAGCTATGATTCACACGGCCTACCAGTTTGATCCACAATTCATAAATACAAACCAGCAAATACTTTTACTTTGTTAGGATAAAAGAAAAGAATGTTCCATCTTGCTAAAATCAGGTGTAGGTGAGGTGAGAGTTTTGTTGTTGAGCTTGACCATCACTACAGATGGAAACCTGCATGATGAGTTGCAAGGACAAATGTGCTTGGATGAAATGATCGCTCTTGGGGTGAGTTTGGGTGCCCAACAACAAACAGCTTTTTCAAAACCACATTCTGACAAAGGCCATGTTATGCAGGCAGGTTTTGCGGTTAAGGAACTAACAGCTGAGTTGTAACCTTCAACAGAAGGAAAGTTTGTGAAGTTGACTTGCTGGCACTACTTGTACCACACACTCCTTGTTTCTAGAGCCTGTCACAGAGAGGATTCAAACTTTGACACTTTTGCAGAGGCAAGTTTTATACAAGAAAAGAACTGCTGTCTCCACAACACTGTCCAGACCTGGTATTCATACCCGTCCACAGTGATCTGATCAACTGCAGACAAGACTGTAGGACTGTTAAGCACCCGGTATTAAAATGCATCATGGATCCATCTCCTGCGACCACATATGATTGAATGCTTCTTCACCCTTTATTTAAATACATATTGATGTTTGGGAGAATAAAATGATGTTTTAAAAAGTCTGACAGTGTAGAGGCGAAAGGAGCTCCAAAGAATCTGTGGTGGTGGCTGCACATAAATTAAGACATGAGACGACTTTGGTTTAGGGTTGCATTTATGGAACTCAAGATGTAGTTTTTCCTGATCGTATACATGATGGACCAGCTGTGGACCGGCTCAGACCTGCACATAGCACAACCTGTCTGTGATTGGATCACTCACCACATCTCAACAGGGTCTACACTGTAGCACAACCACTAGAGGTAAATATTTCTTTGGGGAAGTTGTGTGCTATGAATATGAACAAATTCTGCAGAACACTGTCTCACCCAAAACTAGAAAATCAGCTGTTTCTATCAGTACCATCTAATCTAACACATGCCCAGAAAAAAGCAGTGTCAGCCAACACATATTGGTGTGATACATGCTGTATGTTCAAACATTTTTTATGAGCCTAAAATGAAAACTGAAAAGGCCCCTGACAAGGGAAAAAGGAATCCTCACCACTCCTTTAGAGGAAGAAATCGGAAACACTGTTTTCATATATTGCTCTGGAAGTGAGGAAATGCGAGTGTTCATGAAAGTGGCCATGGATCATAAAGAAAATTGAAAAAGTTTCAAATACCTTTTTTACACTCCAAGAGTAAAGCTACTAAAGGAAAAACTCTGCAGCCTTGCTGCATAACAGCTCTTCACTTCTTTAGTGAGGCGACAACAATGGGCACTGATAAATTCAACTCATTCACACAGTGAATAACAAGCGGCTGCATGAAAGGCTGACCAAAATTACATAAAAACTACTTTCTGCCACACAACTCCATGGTAACTCACCTTGTGAACAATGAAAGCAAACAAGAAGGAGCAAGATGCAGTGGAACACAGGACACCTCCTCAGTGCGGAGGCCATTGTGCACCGTGTGTAAACAATCCAGGAGCCTGACGGCTATTAATAGTTGTTCAATGAGTTTGAGAGGGAGAGCAGAAGGCTGGAGCAATGTCACCGATCGGTCGTTCTTGGAAAAGCATCACCAGTCATCTTCTCATCTGAAAGAAACAAGATGACAGATTGTGAAAATTGAGAAAATGGATGGTCATCAATAGCATCATCACAGCCTGAGCTTTGCTGCTGCTTAGAGGTGTAACGTTTCTGAAACCAAGACCCAAATGGAAAAATCACAGAACCTTGATATCTCAACTCCGACACACTGCCACTGCTGCTATGCAGCGTTTTGAGATCTTATTACTTCTCAAATGTAACTTCACTAGATTTCTTATTCCACAACTGACAATACACCAAAAATATACAGTATATTTTGTAAATATTACACATTACACATACTGTATTCCAACTGCATGTTTTAGGTCATTTTTTTAGGTAATATCAAAACTGAGTGATCACTACTGTGGTTTACATATTAAACTGACTAAAACTTAACTTGATACACTAAAATGCAAAACTGTAATCGCAATATCTGTCCGAGAAATTGCAATTGAATATTTTCCCCAAATTCAGCCGTAGTTTACTTGGCTTAAGATGTAACCCTTAAACTGCAGAACCCCTGCACATTCACATAAAAAGAAAACAAAATATAAAAGAAGGAAAAAAATCAAACAAACCAGACTCTGGCTAACAAAAAAAACATAAGATCTGGCCCAAACTCCCGAAGAATTGTTGCACAATTGCTGTTGCTGATTCAGTTTTTCATGAAATGCAATAAAAGAAGCCACGCATAAATCTGAGCACCAAAAAAAAAAAAAAAACAACAACCCCCTGACTGCTGTTTCAACAAATCATTTTTCACCCAAATATTAAAAATATCAAAGGTTTACGAGGGCATCTGCAAAATAAGCATGTCTGGTGCACAAGATGCCGTGTTACAACTCAATGTTTACACTGCCTCATTCTTGCACTCTTCCCCATTTACTCCCAGATCCCTGCGAGAGAAAGCTTGTCGCTCCGGCAACACGTTAACACACAGGACGCCATTGGAGACGTGGCTGCACTGTGGACTACTTTTGTCTCCTTGCTTATCAAGAGGTGGAAAAACAGTTCTTTGTCTGGAAAAAGCTGCAAAAGGTTAGTGGCTGGGACAAACGAACACCCCAGACAGATAAGCTGCTTACTAAAGTCAAACACTGTGGAGGGATGTGTTGTGTCATATGTGAAATGCCACACACAGACACACACAGGTTTACACGGCTATTCTTCTTAAGACATTGCATGTGCTTCCATTCATTTGGGCAGCATAAACAAGCCTGATTCCCTAACCTTAACCATAACTAGTTAATGCCCAACCTTAATCTAACCAGAATTCACATCTAAGCTCTAACCTGAAGCAGTTCCTCAACTGGTTTTGGTCTCCATGAGAACAACTGGTCCTGACAAGGTCAGGGTTTATGCCAGAAAAGGTCCTAAAGAAGGAATACACAAACACACACACACATACTGTATATATATATCCACTTTGTACACAGGATCACTCACTTGGTAGCCGTCATTTTGCAGATGAGGGTGAATGTTGGCCAATTGTGAATGCAGCTCCTGTCAACCACCCTGATTATTTTATAATGAACCTAAATTTGAGCAGCAGAGCAGTCAGCCCTGATCGCGCTCCCTGTCTCACTAATGCACTTGGATATTTTTGGCAACATGAAAACCCACAAAACGCGTGAAGCTTTCACATTAGCATGTCGAGCAATAATTTAAGTCACTATTGGAGTCATTCTATGTCTGACCAAATGCCTGGTCGAGGCATAACAGCTTACTGGATCTCCACCTAGGCTGACGCAGCCTGAGAGTATTTATTTTCATTTGAGGTCAACCTGGATGAAATATTCGTGCAGCCCAGCCTGTGCTAAGCAAACACACATAGAGCCTTTTTTTTAAGATTCATCAGTTAAACTTGGGTGGCTTTATAGTTATTGTGGTTTTATTTGTCTTCCAGTTGTTTATCTGCCAGTGGCGCCGGACCAGATCAGATAAGACAAAACTGGAGGGTGTTTTCATTCTCTCCTCATGGGGAGTCTCACAACACGTCGACAGAGGCTGCACATACTCTTAAGTCTTAAAACAAGACTTCCACTTGTTCAATATTGGGCAGAGCACTTAATCTCCAGAGGTACATGTGACTTCTTCTTCCTTTGCCATCTATCATCCCCAATATGAGGCCTGGGGCCATAATGGTGGTTGAAGGGGAGAGATTGGAAACGTTTTGGGGGGACACTCCCTGCCCCCTCTGGCCTGCTGGGCCCCCTGAGCCACTCAGGCCTTTCAGACACCAGAGGGCGAGAGCCTACCAGGCCTCACAGAGGAAGTCTGGCCCTCACCACCCTGGGGTTCTTTCTCTCGATAGGCCGTCGTCCCGCTGAGAAACACATCTCCATTCTCTCCTAAGCTGATGGAGGACACAGGCATGCTCATCTTCCTAAAACACTGTTTTGTTTGGTGAACTTTTTTTTCCAGTAAAAGGATTACGTGATTAACGTTAGGATGCTTTACACGAGGACTGACAGACAAATCATTATTTCACATCAGGGGATGGAGGCCCCCCTGTTTGTAGGGGGGGGGGTTAAGATGTTCTCAAGCAGAAAATGATTTGAAGAGGTAAGCGAGGCATCGTTTACCCCTCGGAGAACGCTCGGGAATTATCTCCACTGAGCCCCCGCCACAACCACCACCATCCACCCCCCACCCTTGAAGTCTGGAAATTGAGGTTACTTGTAACTCGGCCAGTGATTTTCACATGGAGATCATCATGTTCCACTGACGCAGACGTGTAAAAAAGAAGAGAGCATAGTTTTGACTGTCACCACCTACGCTGAATATAATGAGCTCAAACATGTAATATGCACTTAGAGACCACTGACTATTTTAAAATGATTCATTTTCATCTGCACTATGAGCTCCTCATCTAAAAAAAAAAAAAAAAAAAAGTATATGTGCACACACACACATATACCCTGGAAAAAAGACCCCCCCCCCCACAGATGAAAAGGAAAAATGATGCGCAAACATTCACGACATCTGTTTTTCTTTTGTCTCCAGTGCAAACATAGTGGGGAAAGCTAAAGAGAGAAATCTATCATCAGTTAAGATAATGGGCAAAATCACAGTCCACAGCAAATTTTTCACATCGGCCTGATAGAAATAATAAGCAAGCATTTAAAAGAGGACGGAAGGCAATTAAAACATAATTAAAATAAATGGATAGAAGGAGACAGCCCACATGTCTTAACTTGAAATCGAAGGCTGAGTGCAACAGCCGGCTGAATGAATGTGAGGCTCCTTTGACAAAGCTTGTGTCTGCCTAACTCAAGCTGGAGAGGAGTCCAGTGAAAGAAAGAGCGGGAGAAGGGGGGACTTGGGGAGTTTGTAAGCCGAGTGGGACTAAATGGATGGGAGAGGGAGAGCAGAAGAGGAGAAGAATGGACGGGTGAGAAAGAAAAGGGGGCGTTGGGGTCAGCGCGGAGGATTGACAGGCTGCGAGTACGGCCTGACCTCCGGGGTTCGCCTCCAAGTTTTCTGCACAAGCTTAGCGAAGCCAAAAATAAAGCCCAGGAATGTTAATTTATTTTCAATTGTCAACACCGAGAGGCGCGAGATAAAGAGCGCATACATACATATCAAGTAAGGGAGAAACAAAACCAACACGCAAGTCCAAGTGTTAGCTGAAAACCTACAAGTGAAATAGAGATGTGGCTCTGCTGAAATGCTCCTGCCAACACAATGATTCTTCTTCCACTCTTTGGATAACCACCAATTGGGAGAACTTTTGGCCCCGCCTACATGCCCTACATTCAGGACAAAAAAAGACACACATGTGAGAGGAGAATTTCAAACATCAGAAAGTGATTGCTGGGTAAGGAGCGGGAGACGGGAACTACAGGAACTAAGAAAACACGGCCTCCAGACACTTTCTGTCCTCGGTGTGATCTGATGTTCCCAAGGAACTCTTTTGTCATGACAGTCTTGTCAGGGCTGCGCTTTCACGCCCTTCAGGGACATGATGTCATTTCCTTGGCTCCACCAGTGATGTAGAGACGTTGAGATCAACTGCCAGAAACAGAGATGGGACAACAACAAGCAGAGTGTGTGCAGAGAGCGTTTCATCGACCCAGAGCTGATATGGTGTACAACTATTAGGCTAAAGACGGCGTAAGCAGTGGCTCACGACTGTATATACTTACAGATCTATCAAGACATGATCCAAATGTCTATATAAATAAAACTATTTGTCCATTAAGTTTATTTTTTTAAAGCCCCTAAATAGGTTTGTTCTAATTTTATTATGACAATAAAATTTTGGACTGTTTTGTTTGACACACATGCTGACTGACTTTACAAATACCTTCGACATTTTGAACTGTTTTTGTTAACTAGAGTATAAAAGCAGTTTTAACGTTTAGGAGCAACACAATATCTGCAAGCAATATTGTTCTAATTTGAATGGGCGAGATCAAGAGGCATTGTTTGCAAAGAGGCTAAACTAAAGGTTGTATCTTGGAAAAGTCACAAAATAGCAAGCGTCTATCGGTGTCAGAGTGAAAGATGTCACCATACAGTATATTTGCCTTTTTTCGGTGTGTGTTTGTTTTTTCCCCCCTGCTTTTGTGCTTTCAGAAATAGGCGAACCGTTCGTTATCAAAATAGCTGCTGACTGATTTTCCTTTGCTTGACTAAATCACTTTATCGACTGATCATTTCAGCGACAGTTTGCTGGAATGTTTTGAGGATTTTCTGCTGTTGTACTATGAATTTTAGAAGACTATATCTTTGCATTACTGCTTAACTCAATACCAACAAATAATTTATACAGTTGTTTTTCTGATGTGTTCTTTCACACACACACAGCTCATCTTCATCTATTTATGCATGTTTTCTCAGTCTTTCTCAGATCATAATGCAGTGTGTGACTTTCCTCTCTCTCTGTGTTGCCTCTGTGGTGCTCGGCCAGACATATAGTTTCTTTTTAAATTGAAATCATGTTTGGGGCCACATGGGGATGTGGTGGCTAGCATTGTTGCTTCACAAAAAAAAGGGTCAACAGTTCGGATCCCAGTTCAACCAAGGCCCTGCCACCTTTTGCCCTATACGTTTAGATTATAGCAGTAGAAGTAGTAGACTCAGTTTTGGGTAGAGTTCTCCCACATTGGCTGGGATTTTTATTTTATATCTATTGTTTACACTGCACATATAAGGGAAAACAAGCAGTGGCCATGCAACATTGCGTCAGGGTAAATTGGTTGTAAATATTGACCGCACTGATGCTTTTACAAATTTGTGCAGAAAAAAAAAAAAATCAATGCCCCAACAGCCCTATTAAACGCAACAAAACTGTCAGTAATGCTCTCACCAGGGCTTTGAAGCACAGTTTTTAGCCAATTGGGTTGTTCTGAACAGAAATCGTATTTAGGGTTCCACCCTAAAATTGACATTCCCGAACCAGTTAGAGCAACAAATATCGTTGCCGAAGTGGTTAATAACGTTACATGTTTTTTCCCCTGGTCGCACACAGACAATAACCTCTTTTGCACCAACATTCCCAGGAACTTTTATTATCAGGAACTTATTTACATGGAGAAAAGAATTCCTGGTAATTTGTGTGGTTCGCATTTCCACATCAAAGTTTCAGACGATTCATTCAAATCAGGCTGATGACGAACAAGAGCCCCATTCTTTCTCTCTGTGTGTGGCTGTTTTCTTTCTCCCCCATCTTCATAATTTATTTGTTTCTTCACATCGATACGACGGAAGGGTATGCGTCGTAATTCACATCCAAATAGAATTGCACTTCTGCCCCGTACATTCGTGACACATTTGGTGTGGAAAGGCCTTTAATGTTAATGCTAACTGCTTACAACATTTGCTTTAATGTTCGTCACAGCGCAGCAAAGTGAGCAAACTGATGAAATTCCTGTCTAAAACAAACATCTTTAAGATTGGTAGACTACAATGTATACATCAGCCTTTTCATTGCCTGCTGGTTATATTCCTAAACTTCTCTCCACTCTCCTGATTGAATGATGGGAAGTGAAACTCAACAGGTCATTGTAAACCGAAAGAAAATCAAGAACGATTCCGTGAACTAGTCTTGGCTCTCACCTACTCTAAATAATTGATTTGTTTTCAGGGAGAGGTAAAGAGGTTGAGACTGGGCAAATCATCATGTAAACACTCACTGGTTCTCCTTAAATGTTTTACTTAATTCAAACCAAAATCAGATGTTACACTGCACTTCAGTTGCACTGGATACAAAGGACACTGAAAACATCAATAACTGATTTGGACATTTGCATTAAAAACATACAGCTCCTCCTCCTCCCTGCAGTGTTTGCAGTGCATGAGTGAAAGCACAGTGGGTCAACAGGTGTTTCTGAAGGTTTTGGTATTTATCCTCTGTTTTTGGTCTGAGTCAGACACAGTTCCTGTAACACTTAAATATGCAAGTCTAATTCGAGGCACTTCAGCGGCAGCTTTTATGCATTGTTAAAATGTCGACAAACCGAAAAGGAGACCTCAGCAAGAGAAATGTGCTTTTAAGTTGAAATGGTCTTCAGAGCAGCTCAAAAGGGCCAGGGAAAAAAAAAACTCTGAAAGGTGCAAAGCTATTATGTTGAGAACACACAACAGTTGGTGTGTTCAGCGGCTCTTGGCCAAATGATAGAGGCAGGAGATAAGAGAGTGCCAGCGGGCAGATGGACATAGTGAAACAGAGACGGGTGAGCAAAGAAGCTCGGTTAAGTGAAGGGAACAAAGAACAAAGAAGACCCCCGCCGAACAAGCAGGTTAGTCTCGAGCAAAGTGACGCGACAGAGGCGTGTAATCTTTAAAGGGAGAAGCAGACGCTGACTTACATTTGAGCACTACACGCAGCTCATGCTTGACATGTTGCTTGGTAATTAAATCACTGCCAATCAACCAATGACAGCACAAACTTTATTTTTCACGGCTCATTTCAGGTGACTTCATGATGATTGCCTGTCACGCTTAAATGTTTGTACCGTACAATAAATGAGGCCATATGTTTGAGCAAAAAAAAAGCAAAAAAACAAATGCATTCACTTACAAGTGAGTAAATAAAGAGGGACGAGTGACTAAAATTTTCAGTTTCACTGACTAATATTCAGCTACATGCTACTCCTGGGCGGATTAACACTTTCTGCTTGGCATTGAAATGAATACACTGACCCCAGAGCACTTGGTTAAGCAGTGAGGTCAGCGGAGAGGAGCAGAGAGGAGCTCTTTGCAATAAGTCTCTTCATAAATTCACTGAAAGCCTCACTTCTCACCTCTGCCATGGTTAATTCTAACACTCCCCTGCATGCTGTTAACACACAGAGTGAGAGCTCACCTCCAACTCTCTCCAATGTTAATGCACTATTCTTTACAAAGGGAAAATCACCACAATTGATTTGGTAACGACACACCTGCCTAAACACATAACGCACACACCCACACAGTTTGATTCCCCGCAGGAGATGTGTTGATATTCAAACCTTCTGAGGGAAAAATGGTGTTGCACGTTTAATCTTTACACGCCATAACCTCGCTTATGAGTGAGGCACTACTTTTCGACAACACGATGACATGTATGTAAAGAAACTGCTAATGTGCAACATCTGTGATGTTAATGAACAACACTCGGGCCAGGGGAAATCTGTGTAATCAGTCTCCAGCATTACAGAAATCCATTCATGCACTGCCATCGCAACGGAAATGTATTGTAATAATCAAAACATAATTTCCGCAACTGACGGCAACTTGTTTACACAAAAGGAGAGAAGATGTTGCATCTGCACCAGAGTGATTTCAGTTTGGGAAGTGGAAGCTGGAGAGTCCTTCGCTTTTCTTTCCCTGAAGGGAACGCTACATTATTTGTAAACTATCTCAGGGTTGTCATTTCAGATATAGGGCAAGCCACGGGTTTATCAAAGGCCCAAGAGGTCCCAGATTTGGCTGACACTAAAATCCACACAAGTTACTGACATGGCAAGATTCAGATTGGGGCTAAAATTTACAGACATGGCCCCATTTTTCAATTACTTTTGCTCACCTCCCCACTGTAGAACGTAATCCCATCCAAGTGGGGCTTATGACATAAGAGGGAAAAGTGACACATTTGTTGCCAAAAGCAAAGAGCACCAAGTTTCCATTTGGCAAAGTATAAATATATTCAAACTGGTGTAGATATAGTTTCAGGAGCTGGATTTTTTATATTCATATGTGTGTAGAAAATAATAACCTATGACACATGGCAAGCTTTATGTTTGAAATAGCCATATTATAATGCATTCAAAATTAATGGTGGTTGAATAATAAAAAAAAAATCCAAGTAATTGCCATTAACAGAGTGGCACCATTTAAAATCTTAAAATATTTTCACACATATTCAGTTAGTCAATTAACAGAAGTTAATGAGCAACTACTTTGATTTTTTTTTCTTATTTAACAGTTCTGGGTTGTGGTCCAAAGCTACTTGAAAAATGTCAGTGTGGGCTCAAGAAAATTGTATCCCCCCCCCAATAATTTTCTGATATTTTACAGGCCATGATTTATGCATGAACATAAATTAGACCCGCTATAAAGTTCACTCAAACCTCCTTCGGATCACACTCATGAAACATCAACTACAATGAATTCCCATCAGCCTTCTTATATTTCAGCAATAACAGCTGCGATGTCACCAGTCAAAGTGTCTCGTGTCACGGAGTGAGACATTATTTTTATTGGAAGAACATAAAGTGTGTTAAACAGACATTTTACATCATCGTACAGTGTGTCTCCTGACGTCCTGTGAAGCACCTCACGCTCACTGTACTTCTCCATTGATTTTAGGGGGCTGTTCAAAGCAGTGTGTCTTATTTGGACAGGAAACAATTGAATGCAGCCGCTGTTTTGCACAGAGACAACTTAATTGCTCCCTTCATGAATACTGATATATTCGCCGTAGTGGTTGCACCTCCCTGGGGAGGGCTAGCACCACCATTTTTTGCTAAGTTAATGCACTTTTTTTTTGGTCGAAAGTGAGTGTGCTTCACATCACCTATGAGCGACAAGCAAGCGGGCTTCATTCGAGCTCTAGACGGTTTGTGTGGTCTCTGTTCATTCAGTTTCTGAAGTAAATGACGCGCATTAATTTGCCTTAATTCAGGGCTACAATGTTTTCTCAGAGTGCCAACTATCACATTCCTGCTTCAGACTGCACTACACTTATTGGAAGTTTTGTGCGAGAAGCCACAAAACAAAGGTAACAGACCCAAAGGCACAAAACAATTTACACCAGAGATCATTATTACAAAATGAGTTCCATGTTTTCTTCTGATATTAGTAAGTACTTCAACAGCACAGCAAACAATATAATCTTAATTAAAGTAGGAATTATAGCAAAAGTATTAAACTGTACTATATATATATATATATATATATACACACACACACACGCACACACACACACACACACATATACATATATATATATATCATTTAAAACAAATATTTGAAAATAAGACCTGGACCCTGCTGGTAAATTTCAACTAGCTTGTTAAATTAAAACATTCCATTTCATTCATTTCATCAATCATGGAAATAATTATCACTTGCAAGCCTAAAATGAAATCAGTTAATTCAGTTCTAGTGCTATATTAAATCAGATCTAATGAAATATTAGCAATAACTCTCTATACTTTGCACAACAAACAACATAGTTTTAGTTTCAAATGAAAAAAAACAAAAAAAAAACAAAACTCAAAATGCCAAATCCCCTTAAAGACATGTCAACCATAATTAAATTTAGAGATAAAATATGAGATAAAATGGGCTTAGAACTGAATGATCTATTGTTGCTATGGAAAGCATTATGAAGGATTGCAGCATCTAAAAAAGAAAATGATTTTCCTTACAGCGTCGTGTTGTGTTAGACGTTCAGGAGGTGGAAAAGTGACTCGGCACTCCCGCCCTGCAGGATTTCCTCGGATGTAAAATAATGTTTACATCATGGTGACAGGGGACGCCTCACTATGAATTTGATTTAATTCGAGAAACCACTGGAACACAGGGCGCAACCAGAATATTCCTGTAAAAACTGCCTCGTATAGCTCAGCCATTACACAAACGGGCGGAGTAATCATCAAACCTAATGAGTCCCACGAGACGACTGCCAATACTTTTATGGACCCACCAGGATGTTTAACAGACGACAGCAGACGTTCTCTGCTGTTTTCGGCAGGTAAAACCATCAGGACACTGGAAAGTGTTAGGAACAATTCACATCAGATTTTCTTTTTCTTTTTTTTTTTTCCAGTTTCTCAGACTTATACTTCTTACATCAGGTCACCTACTGTGCGTTTGTGACTCAGCCATGTCTTCTAAAGAGCGTCTGCATTGTCAGTGCCTCCTTTGTAAAAGAATATATTAAGCAGAGCAGGTTTCACAGTATTAGTTCAGATCTGTGATGAATCTGCAGCAGTGAACTTTGACTCATATCCACTGTTATTTTTGGAAATTTGACACGTTTTCAATGAATTTAAGTGCCTCTATGTCACTGAGCTGTCAATTAGAGAAAGACTAATGCTCATCTCAATGTTAATAGGCTTGGAAATGTGTGATTTAAAACAGTATTCTAAGCAGTTATTATTTATTTTTCTGAGGTTTTACCTTTCTTTGTGTTTGTCTCAAGTCTTGAATAGGTTTGGCTCTGAAGTTGCTAAAAGCTTAGTCTGTCTGCAGTTAAGTACTAAGCATTATAGGAGGTTTTTTTTTATTGAAGCTACTAAAATGATGCTACAACTCTGATAAAATTAACTAAAACAGCACATCTGTGCCATACACCAAAACAAAGTGCAAAAGGACACTAAAACTATTTCATAAAGCTGAAAATGCAGACATGTTTGGTTTGTTTTTCACTAGTATGTTTGAGTCAAAATATTAAAAAATATGATATAAACAATTATTTGTTGAACTGGCACTACAGGGAAAATTTAACAAGCAGTTCCATACAACAGGATTTTTAAGGGTGCTCATACTTAATTTAATAATTTTATTTTCAATTATTTGGCTAAAAGCACGATGATTCAACTAGTAACTATTCATGGTTTTAGGATGAGGATTAGACTCTTTAAAGCTGATATTGAAATTGGTCATTTAACCAGATATCAAAAAGTATCAACCATGTGTGTGTGTACCTGTTATTCCTTATGTTGTGGGGACCTAAATCTGTTTACACAGTCACATTATGGGGACTTGTCTTCCTTATGGAGACAAAAAAAATCAAGTCTCAATAATGTAAATGACTACATTTTAAGGTGAAGACATGTTTTAAACTTAGGCTGCGTTAGGGTTAAGGTTAAGGTTAAGATTAGGGCACTAGTAATAATGGTTAAGGTTAGAGTAACTCTCCAGGAAATGAATGTAAGTCAATGCAATGTCCTCTGAAGTCATGGAAACCAGTTTGTGTGTGTGTGCGCGCGCGTGCATGAACCCTAAAGGCAAAAATTAGCCTGATTATTTTGACCAAAAAAAAATTGTATTGTAATTCAATTTATTGGAGACATCATTAAAATGCTAAATGGTGTTGATGCTGTACATGGTCTGAAATCTAACAACATTAATTAGAGACTGATTATTCTGAATTGTTGCTTTGATTAGAAGCAATCCTTCTGTGGAGATACAGTTATTTCTTCGCGGCTTAAAATATCAGGCTCATATCTTTTTACCATATTGCCCATGCTCCACAATTTGGCTGCATTGAGTTGAAAATGAGCCATGGACTTAATATGCACACACACACACATTCTGTAGGCTTGGATGGGTTTCTTGCTTGTTTTCAATTCAAAGTGTTTTTTTTTTTCTTCAGTATTGGTTTCTTTTAATTTGCCCACCCACCCACCCACTCTGTCCGTTTCTTTGGGAACTAAAACATGGGCTTCAGTCTGTAGCATTTCCAGTGAGAAATAGGAGCTGGCTGGACTTGTTTTTCTTGTTTCTTTGTGCATAATTACTTTTCTGTTCTCTTCCTGTTTTTACTGACGTCACTGACAGTCTCTGGGCTATTATTTTAGTGATATTACCCTTGATTCAGCTGTAAACTACTTCATTTTCATTCAGATGGACCATAGCAGGTTTATCCATGGGTTATAAATGTCTCTTCCTTCACAGTAGACTGACTCGCCCTTGTTGCGCTGTAATAATAATAAAAAAAAGCTGAATATATGTACTCCTTGTGAGTACACAAACACTGGATGTAAATACACAACTTGGTCTGTAAACCACCAGATTAGTGAGTTAAGAATCTTGGATGTCAACACTTGCCAGATTTTGAGCCTTCAAAGCAAAAAGAATCATACATTTCTGCCAAAAAAAGTGTTACTTATCGTATATTGTACATTTTCTAGCAAAAACATCTCCATCTCCATATGCATGTTAAAGCTAGAACCTAGAATCTGGCTGAAAGGACATTTCAGAGTTCCAAATTATACGCCTCACCTCTATTTCCATGAGTTTGTTCGGCTCGTCCCATTGTAATGCAAACTGGAGGGCCATACGAGTGCACAGACAATGAACTGGAACAATGATGAAAGTGTGTGCTGTAAGAATCAGGACAGCTGTCAGGGTGTACATTTAGCAGTTAAGGAAAGATTTTAATGAAATGCAGCTATGCGTGCAACAGACAGGGACACAAACGTCCATTCTGTTTGCAGCATGTTATACAGTTTGTCAGACAGAGTCAAAAGCAGCATCTCAAACCTCCATTTTGTCATTCACTACAGATTTGGCCTGTGGCTGTCTGGTTTCTTCCTGCGAGAAATAACAGGGGCTATAATGGGATTTTTTTTTTAAGTGGGTGTAACAGGGAGTGGGTCTTTAGAAGGACAATTGAAACTACATTCACGCTACTCTGTTTTCGTTTAAAAATGCATACATTTTGCTCTGGATACGCCTGCACTCAAACACACAAAATCAAGTCAAACTGAACTACGGTTGTAGCTCAACTATGCCAGACAGTTAGATTACTGACCTTGTCCCAGGATAAAAGCACTAGAGGGAATCCATTTATGCAAATTTGCACATTTATGTCAAATTTTCCTTTATTGTAATAAAGGAAATAAATAAGTTGACAAAATAATAGTTAGTGATGGCGCAATTATAGAAGTCAAGAAGGCAGCAGCCTATTTAGCCCAGTGTTTACATAATTAGTCAGTTTGGGGGATATTGGCCTGTTTGATCCGGTAATACTTTTTTAAAACCAATATCAGTCAAAAGTATTGCCCGTATTGTCCTTATCAGCTATGACTTGACTACAAGCATATAAACTGTAAACAAAAAGCACCTCTTACTTTTCACTTACTCTCTGAAATTAAGCAAAAAGGAGGAGAGAATCCTCCTTGGGCTGTCCATTGTTGTGTGCATGCACTGACATATACCAATCAATCAATCAATCAATCAATCAATCAATCAATCAATCAATCAATCAATCAATCAATCAATCAATCATTCTTGTCAATGACCAGCACATGCATACCAGTTATACTCAGATAGTCACGTTATATACATTTTAAGGTGGGTACGGATGCACATTATTACTGATACAGTGCTGAAGTGTTTCGTCTAGATTCAGAGTGAAAACCTAACCTTCTGCCATTAAGCTACTCTTTACCATAGACCATATAAAATAATGAACATACTATTCCATTTTGTTCCAGAAGCCAAATAGGAAGTATAAATATATTATATAGTATATTGTAAACCAGGGGGTGACGCTACTGGTTGCTAAATAAAATTCCGATTGCATAGAAGTCTATCGGGAAAAACGTCTCCCTTGATTTATAACATCATAACAACATTTTCCTGAGAAGTTTATGGTCTCGATCGCTAGTTATAGCTCTTCTTCAAGAGAGGATGATGTCAGTGTTATAAATTATGTTCCTGTTTAGAGGCAAATAAAGTACAAGGTACAGCACATATGAGTGGACACCAGTGGGACTGACAGCTGTATCATCCAATAGGTGCCTGGTTGCAGGTTACGCCTTAGTGGTGTTGTGAATGAACAGAGACATCATGTCTCTAAATGAAAATCTAGGACTGGGCTTCCACAATGCAAATCAAGCAGTTATTGACAGCAGCTCTCCGATCCAATGACATTTGTCAATGTCAGATTGACAGCAGGCAGACAGTAGACAGGTGGCTCCCCCTGGTGCATATCATATTTCAGGAAGAGCAAATGCCACCATGTGCCTCCCGTTAAGAAGACTCCTGAAAAGAACTGTATATAAAAAAATATTTTTGCTGATGTGGGCCAAATATAATCATACGACACATGCTTTGTATATCTGTGAAAACCAGTTTAACAGCCAACTAAAATCTATCACACTCTGAAATCTTTTTTTGGTTGAACTGAACTGAACACATTTGGAAATAGAACTATTTTATTTGTCTGCCCAACAATCCAACACCGAAAGGTTCTAAGTTCAAAACATTAAACAGAGACAAGCAGAAAATCCATACAGAAGCCAGAAAGTAGATGATGTTTACCTGTAAAATGAACTACAGAATTAACTGAATGTCAAAATAGCTATAAAATTAGCTTTCATTCAATTGACTAATTAATTATTCAATTATCCGCTTCAGCTCTACTGGCAACAAAGTTTAAATCATCACTTAATCTTCAAAAAAGTAGTTTTCTTCCTCATTTCACCTCCCGTTTTAGAGACGTACCAGACATTTTGAAAAAAAAAAACATTTGTTTCTACTAAATATTAAAACAAAAATGTAAAAAAAAGGCCAAGCCGGGCTGCTGTGTGTACTCCCATATAAAACAACAAACAAACAACAAACACACAGCCATCTTAACACTCCTCAGTGCTTCAAAACAAAGCAGGGGCTTTGGTAGATTTCACTTCTGCCAAGTTGTGGCTTAGCCTAACAGCAGTGTAAAGGATCCCCCCCCCGCCTTCCTTTCACGTCCAGTACATCATTCCTTTGGGTGTTTGTGCTGTGTCCCTTAGTTACTGGATAAGAGACCCACCAGCTCAGACAGTTAAAAGCCTGCCCTGTCCCACTCATACCAACAAGACCATCAATAATTCACCCTCATCAGGAAGCATTATCTAACAGCCTTATAAAAATTTAAAGATTGTGGGTGACAATACAGAACCGGGAAGAAACTGCTTTTTTTTTTCCAGGTGGCAACAATGCTGACAAGAGCGATGTTAGAGTCAGAGGAAAACACGTCTGCAGCACCACGCAAGGCTGATTGCACACAAAAGACAGACTCCTCGCCGAAATAAGTGATAGTCAATGAAAAGACACATCTCCACTCGTTTCATTTGTGTGTGAGTGCGTGTGTGTGAGAGAGAGAGAGACTGCAGCACAGAGGTGGATGCCTTAGCTGGGCTGTATTAACGCCCAGGCTCATTCTCATTGACAGTGAAATCCCTCTAAGCCTAGATCAATTACACCAGGCTCTGCTGTAATTAAAATGTCCTAACAAAGGTCTTAGGAGCACAGGACAGAAACCTACCCAATGAAAATAAGCTCGGCCCAATCTATAGAGCTGTCTCCCAGAAATTAAGATTATAGATTCTGACTTTCTGCAGCAATAAGCACAAAAGTGTTCATGCATGGCTGCTGTGCTCCAAAATAAGTGTTTAATCTCTCATCCTTTGACAACGTAAAGATATCGTGTAGGATAAAGCTCACATGAAATACAAATAAGCTGCTATATTTTTAATTGCCGCAATTATTATTGCAATTATGAATGTCTAAATACTCAAAAAAAATAAATAAATAAATACTGTATGTGAAGTGCGCAACACCATGGTTAGACTCTATTTGTTGTGCTGATTTTTGTAGTCCTACAAAGAAGAACTAGTTATTTGTTCTCTTAAGTACATGTGATGCTTGATTATGCTCTGCTGAGATATGACAGAATGCTTATGGGTCTCCTAATTAAAACTCAGCAGTGAAGTGATTAGCAATCACAACTGCACTCTTCACATATCAAGATCTGATTTGCTTGGCTGATCAACAACAAGATTCCTTCCTTCACCGCAACTCACAAAGAATGTGCTTTTGTGTGTGTGTGTGTTTTGCAATGGGGGGGACGGGGGATCAGCACAACGCCACAAGAAAGAGCTAAATTTTATGTATAGCTCTGAACAGTTTGTTTTTTTCTTTTGCCCGGATGCCATTTATTAATTTTGTCACGTGGACTGCCAGCAATCATAACAGGGACTACACACCGCCACCACTGATGAATGCTGAAATGTTTTTGATTTTACACGATAATTTATCATAGTTTCAAACCCAAGTGCAAAACATCAGTAGCAGTACTTGTGGCAGCCACAAAAATTAGAGTTGAAAGCTGTTCCCTCTTTGCATCCAGGAGGGACAATTCCACAGACGCAGCAAGAGAGCAAGATGGCTGACTGCACTGACACATTGTGAAAGCGTGCCTTGCCATCCTAGGTAATAGATTCTCTTTGCCGTGTGACTCCCACTGCTTCTCATCTTCTGCGACAACGTCTGCCAATCAAAGCCCAGGGAGCGTTCAAGGGCTTTGACAATATCTCCTCACCTTGAAAACACATTGGCCTCATCACAAGACACCAAGTAACTCCAAGTAGGCATCAAAAAGCCATTAGACGAGGCAAAGAACTGACAGGCTGCAGATGCACAGCTCCCTGAAGATCGGCTTTAAAAGTATTCTTCCTGTATATGAAGACACTCCAAAAACAACAACAAACACCAGCAATATCGTGGGAGGTGACATTTAAATGTGGGTGAAAAATCACTGCAAGAGCAGGGCTGTAAATGTGGAGGGCTCTTATGAACCATTTTAGAATCTGCACCAAAACTTCAGTAAATGAATGAACTTGAAAAAAAAGAAATTTAATTCAGCCTTTCAATGCACTTGACTAATTTTGACTAATTCAGGGTGTAATTTGCTTTAATTGTGCTGTTCCTGGTTCCTGGTTTTCATATAAGAAAGAAATTATATTGTTTTTATGTTGGTTTGTGGACAAAACGACATCTGAGAACATCATCATTTCGAGGTTTGGTAAGCGACCATTGTTTTCTGACATTTTATAGACCAAACAACTAAGCAGTTGATCATGAAAAAAATCGAAAAGTGGTGTTTATGTAAACGCTGCTAACAGTGGAATTCAAACTGTGGTGAGATCCCTTGATTATGCATTTGGAACTGAGGTAGTACAACTGTTCCAATTTTTTTTTTTTTAACAGCACAAAATGAAAAATAACAATATTAAACCACATCAGCAAAGTGATTTACATTTTTACATGATTCATGAATGCCATGGAGGTGGATTTTTCTGCGGTGCAGCATGACCTGATCCTCAATTTCTAGGATAATAATGACACTATTTAGGAATTGGAAACAGAGAAGTGGCACTGCCTCACTGAAGACAGATGACCTGTCAGATACACCTAATACCGACACAAGGCCCTCAGTCTTTAATCTGCACACTTCCTGTGACCTAAAGAATGACGGAACCAAATAAAGCACACTATCTCCGTATCCCCCTGAGACGGAGCAGTGTCCTCATATGCTAATGTCAGCCAGTGTTGGAGAAAAAGCAACGAGGGCGGCCCAGACAGCTCACAGGTCAGTACTAATCTTCTGATATATGGAGCTTAAAGACCCTGGACACATCCATCACAGGCTGCCGACGGCTCCCTGACTGGGAGAGATCTGAACGCACCAAAGGGTTAACACACACTCCAAAGAGACCTCCAATGATCAATCACTCAAGGACCAGCCCCCTTCTTTTGGAGCGGAGCGTCCTTTAACAACACCAGAAGAAGGTTTTCCACACAAAGTTTGGGCGGTGGGAGCATACAGAGCCAGCGTGACTGTTAGACCTAAGCTCCAAGCCTCTGTTGATCATTAAACATCCATTTTAAACCAGTGGGGGAAAGTTAACTGTCATTTTAAACACAGAAGGTGGTTGTATGGGAGGGATTTTTCCCCCCCTTCTCAGATGTATTTACTCAGTGAAAAGGAGCGAGACCATATATCCATCCATCGGGTTAACAACCCGAATGCATAATCATTCATTTCAGTCATCTGTCTCTTTATTTTTGAGGCAAGCCACAGAACAGCTATGACCGGCTTTCGCAGTTAAATGAGAAACTCACCCCAAAGCACTTTGTTAAATAAACAAAATTCCTCTTTCCTTTTTTTGTTAAATCCTGCTCCTTTGGTGGGTTTTTTTTTTCCTTGCTACAGCTTCATCCTCTGCTTAACAGGCCAAATAACAGCAACAAGAGTGCAGCTTCGATTCAGCTTTTAAGAGGGGAGGGTGAGGAGTCCTCTCAGTATCATCAGGAAATGTCTGCTCCTGAGAATCAGATACTAGTTTTCAGACTCCAGACCATTTGGTAGCAACACATACCCAGGATAAATTCATCCAAGAAAGAGCACGGGTGCCAAATTCTCCACTGATAGCAGTCTCAACAGAGCCGAATGCATGGACCTCTCCTATTCAGCAGCTTTTTTAATAATCTGAACAAACCCAGCTCAGCTCGGCACACCACAGCATGGCTTCGACACTTTTCCCTAACTCAACAAACTTTAACTACACTTGCTTTTTTTTCGGTCTCCTCTGCCCTGTGCCTCTTCCACACACAAACAATGCAGACAGCTCCGTTATCTAGGCTTTCGTCAGAATGTAAGAAACAGGAA
The DNA here is from genome assembly GCA_016785285.1 of Brachirus orientalis. Classification (NCBI taxonomy): domain Eukaryota; kingdom Metazoa; phylum Chordata; class Actinopteri; order Pleuronectiformes; family Soleidae; genus Brachirus; species Brachirus orientalis. Next base: position 2,984,786 of record JAFBJR010000504.1, on the reverse strand, counting down.
AATCATAGAATGAAGTCAGGTCAGTACAGCGAGGGGAAAAGAATTACATCATTCATGTGAAAATGCACTAAACGTCACCATGCATCGGCCAGATGTACAGAGAATTTCTGGTCTAAAATCTAATCAGGACTGTCCCGTGTGTCATTATTCATCCTTCCCTCTTCCCTTTCTCTCAGTCCATTTGTTTGTCCAACTTTTCACAGCGAGCATGTCAGAGGAATTGAACAAGACAGCTGTCAAACCTGCCTGCTGTGAGTGAAGATGGCAGGTGAAATCCTGCCCCCAACCCCCGCCTTCCTGCTCTCCAGTAGGTTCCCAGCTGAAACCTGCCCTCCCACAACCTGCCCTAAATTTTGTGATGTTGTTTTGTCCGAACAAAAGGAAGAAGAGGAAGGAGCAAACAGTTGTCTCGTGGTGTTACCCTGACGTGGGATGACCATGAAGGGGCCACCGACCCCTTCTGCGCTCCCAATAGCATTTAAGTTCACTGTCTCTCTTTAATAACATCTCACACGCTGCACTCTCTTTCTCTATTAACCTATGCTGATCCTATTTTCAAAGTAAACGCTCGCCCAATAGTAAGGAAGCGCCTTTATTTGTTTTTCTTTGCGTTTGTAGCAAATGTGTCTATTTGTTTATTTCTATCTATTAAACTAAGGATTGCAGGATGTGCATCACAAGACAAAGAGGGTTAAAAAGGGGAATTCATAAAAATAAAAAGTGGACCGCGGCATTCTTTCTCCAACAAACAAGAGATGCACAAAATGGGGAATAAATATTATTTCTGTGACAAACAATCAAGACACCACTAGGTAGTCGGCGTCTCCCACAAAGCTTGAATGCACTGCATCTTCACATCGACACTCGCCGAATGTGAAATTAAACCATTGCATTTGAAAGCAAGCACTTCAAAATAACACATTTTAGATTCAGACCGCTGCGGCCAAATTGCAGAAACAGATTTTCAGTTTTTCAACTTATTTATGCCTTTTCCTCTTCTCACAGAAATCTCAAGCGGCTTTTCTTTTTTCCTTAAAAATAAGTGTTTTATACCTTGCACTGAGAAAAACAGTTTAAAGCTGAGATTTTTCCAAATTTTCCACTGAATACATGGCTTCTGGTGTTAGATTATGGCCAACAACTTCTCCCAATCCACACTAAATCTGCTTCCAATACAAACACATTTCTCTCTCTCCTTCTCTGACACACACACACACACACACACACACACATTCGATTGCAATGTCCAGCAATCCTGTGACTAGCCTCCACCACGAGCAGCAGCAGCAGCAGCAGCAGCACTCTCTCTGAACAAAACTGCTTAGAGGAAGGGGGCTGGTAGCTCAAGTTCTCCCTATTGAAATGCAGACACTTTGATATGGAAATTGGCAGTTACAAAAACCCGCTAGAATTCACACTAGCATGCATTGAAACCATTTGCGCAATGTGAGATGTGATGGCACTTCCTCCCAAGACTACACAGACAAATGGACCAAACCAGCAGCACGTCTGGGGTGGGTGAGAGATGAGAAGCGGTAGAGAGAGAGGGTGGAGGCAGCACAGCACTTGCCCCTTCCCCTCTTGTCTTTCTTTCTTTCTTTCTTTTCTGTCCCTGCATTTTTTACATTGGAAAAAAAACTGCCTAAGCTGAGGCACAAGAATTTCATAAGTACTGCATCTATATTCAACACTAAAACATCCCATTATACATTGTTGGCAGGGGAGATGTGACCTTTCTCTCCTCAGGAATCACTGATGGCTAAGTCAATATTCAAGAACCACAGTTCGCCTCATCTCAGATGAGGAGACTTTTTCTTTTTTTTTTTTTTTGCCTAGTGACTGCAATGATACAAACACTTGGTGAAAATGTGTCAACAAGACACATTTTCACCAACCCGCATGTGCCTTATATAATGCTGCAGTTTTCTGTAGTTAAAATGGTGCTGGTTCTGTAACGGTTCTGCAAAAAAAACTCGTTTTGAAAAGTCATCATGTACACTTCCCTGCATGAGAGCTGTTATATACTGTATGTCAATGAGGCTCTCAGTTTCCAAACTTGTGAACATGTCCTACATAATGTTGTATCGCCATCTTTAATGGATGTAAACATTATTTAGACTAAAACTGTATTCGACCACAGATTGATTTGTTTTTTCTTTTTGCTGAAGTCTATGTGGCCTTATCTTTAGAGGCTTCACGTGAGAATGAGATGAGGTTCCTTCTGCCTGTAAAAACCTCAGTGTGTGTGTGTGAGTGTCCCATCATCACACATGGCCGGCTCAGGTCTGTGAATTATACATGCTCCGTGAAATGATCTTATTTTATAGCTGCAAAATGGAGACAGTATCTGTCATCCAGCTCCTCGTGACCTGGTGTCCTGCACTGGGTGGAGATGTTTGTGTGAGCTCAAATTTTTCACCATGTTATCATGCTGATTATCACGCCTGAATAGCTAATAAATCAACTCTTTACGAGGCTGTGATTCAGGTCCAGGAACCTGCCTAATCACTGTGTATCACAAACCATATGTTGTGTACCCTTCGACAGCACATTTCATATTAAACATCACATTAAACGTAGGAATATTCGCCAAATGTGTCATGTGGGGATGATATCGCATCACTGAGTGGGCTTTTGATTTCAATTAAACAGAGATTAAAAAAAAATTCACTGAATCGAATCTGCATTAGAATGATGCATGGAACTGGAGAACTTCGTTTTAATTAAAGGTCTAGAGGCTCCAAACGCCACAAAATAACACTTTTTGCACTACTGATCTCATTACTGCAGTTTCAAACTGCTGGAGGTGAGTGAATGGGCCCGTTTCATACATATTTATATATTTGTCTTTCCCTGCCACGGGAGTGTAAATAAATGGTATCGATTCAGCGAGGCATAGCCCAGGCATCAGCTTTTAAGGGCTACTTACTGAGGTGCGCCGTGCCAGAATATGGATGCCGGCTTAGGAGTGTGAATTTTAGATCAACACCGGGAGCCGCCGCTCCTCTCCTCTCCGCTTCTGTCTTCTCCTCTGCTCTCCTCTCCTTTTTTCAAAAGAGGGCCCCAGAAACTAAGCAGCGGGTCGCACAAAGAAGGCTGGGGCTCGGCTGCATGTTCCACTTTCCTCACAGCGCACAGACGGAGAGCTTTCCTGTCTCGGGTCTCTGTTCTTCTCCAAGCCAGTAGTGTGTCCGAGAGCGGACCAATAGCTCCATGTTCAAAAGTACTGCTCGTTACCTGCCCCACTCCACCTCCTCTTCTCCTCTTGTGCGTGCACTCGGGCTACTTCCGACGGGAGCGACGCGGACAGACTGCATAAAAACGGGATCACTTCAAGGAGACGCGATGCGCCCCGGTGCCGTTGAAGAATGGAACTCCGCGCTCCTGTCAAGTCCGTGTAAAAAAAAAAAAGTCTGCACCGGCCTGGTTCACTCGCATGCAGCCAGACATAGAAGAAGGTGTAGTGTGACTGTTCTCTTGTCGCTTCTGTTTGCTCCTCATCCACACGCCGTGGCGCGCACACACACGCATTCACACACACGCACACAGTCGCAGCTACAGCCGGGACTGGAGGCGAACAGGGTGAGGAGAAGCGGAGCAGCGGTGCTCCGCTCTGCAGCAGCTGGCTGTGAGGAGCCGTGCGCAAAACCTGGAGCGGATCGACAGCGGGACACGGACTGGCTCCCAGTGCTAATTATGACAGCTTAGACACTGACTGTTAAGTATGGACTGAAATATTCAACTAGACAGAGATAGATAGACAGATGCAAAATGCACAGTCCACAACAGTATATAACAGTATATATAACTTCTTCTACACATTAACAAACAGTAGTTTAGCATCTAATGAGACACCACAAAAAAACAAAACAAATTAAATATGTACAGTCGAGCAGATATAGTTGACTTGATTTCTAGTTTAATCAAGATTTTGTATAATAAAAAGCTATACTCTTATCCCAGCTCCTCAGTTGCAAGGATTTGGTATCTTCTTGGACTTATCAAAAAAAAAAAAAAAAAAAAAAAAAAAAAAAAACAGGTACATTTTATTTTGTACCCAAACCACACAATTAATTAGGGAACTGGTCAAAAAATGCTTAATTGGGAGATCATAATAGTGGGAATGCAACTGGAGGCAACAAAAGTGTAAATGACATGTCTGAGCAGCTACATCCACCAAGCAAGTACGTAGTGGGTTCAGTGTAATATAATTTCCTTGAAAGAAAATGGCAGGGCTTAACCCTCAACCTTAACCTCCCACATAAATAAATCTGGTAGTCCTCTGATCACACACATGCACTTAAGCGATATTACATTCACTTCCTCTGAGCAGATGCTGATACACGTTACTTGTAAACATTCACAATCCCCCCCATATGTTCATGGTAAGATAATGCAGTATTCCGCACTTTCCTTTGAATCTTAATCTTGTTGACGAGTAAAACTATCTGCAACTGGATTCAAACCATGGGACATAATAGTGCGGCAATTGAAACCCTGGATTATTCTGCTAATAACATCATCATCCGTATACTGTAGGCTATACACCACACACACACACACACACACACACACACACACACACACATATATATATATATGAATTGCCTTACGAAAAAACCACCACATTAAATCCCTCATGTGAATCAAAAGCAAAATATTCTGCACGTATGTACTGTATATACACACATGAATGTATATAAACGAGTAGTTACTTCACATTTAAATAACAAAGTCTATTTTAAATTGCACTGACTTTCTCCAAAGTAGGTTTGTGTTTCCGCTATGAAGATTTTTCTTCACGTGCCAAATCTGCCATTGGTTTCAATTAAAAATCATCAAACACTTTCAATTTACTTGAGCTAAATAGTAAATAAAAGAACAGAGACTTGCTCTTGACTGTGATGGATTAGACAAATCAAAAAAAGTTTTTTTTTAATAGGCTTTTAAGCAAGTGGGCCATAACATTCAAAAAATACTGGTATCATCCTTGCTTTAAAACTTTCCAATTCACACAACATGTGACAGTCATTTGTACATTCACATTTGTGTTCAAATGCGTCCAAAAAAGCACATGTGTTCAAAATTCAGGCTGATTTTTGTGTGACTTTTCATCTATACACCAACACACTGTAGTATACTGCACGCCCTGGAAAAACAAAAAAAGTGTGGGCGGTAAAGCAAATACAGTCACTCTATAAGTCCTCGTAGGAATATTCCGAACATATCCTATAGATTTTTCAAACCACAGGTCTATATCTTTGGTCAATGTGTTTTTACAGAGCAGAAAAATACTGTTATGCAAATACCTGTGTAATATATAACCGCAGTTCCCACAGACACTTGGCTTTAAGTGAGAAAAAATATCCATGATGCGAATAAGGAATTTTCTGTTGTGCTGACCCTGCCTTCTGCTCCTTTTTTTTAAAAAAAAAAAGCACACCACACCTCCTGTCTTTGTCACAAAATAGTACATTTCCATGCACAGATGCTGACGTTCAGTTGGACTACTGCCCTTGTCCCAGTATTCAATCACTATAGTGGAAAATCAATTCAGTGAACGAAGTGTGTCCACCTCCGCTTCACTGGAGAGAGAAAAGCCCCCTTTCAGCTTGTTAGTATAAGGGAGTTTCCAGTTTAACATTCATATAGTTGTTAGCATACCAAGCGCCATTTAAGGTCACTTTTCCACTATACAGTTCCAGCATGACTCGGCACTGCTCGACTCTACTCCGTTTGGTATCAGCACTTTCCATTACTATAATACCTCCTCAATGTGGGTGGGACTCATTAGAATCAGTTCAATAAGAGATTAGTTCAGTACTTCCTGCATGACCGGAGCCCACACTCCATCTGAATTAGACACTGAACTGAAATACGGCTGAACGGGTGGTGATTTAGCTCACCATCGCCGGCTTTCAGCAGTGCTGTCGCTAAATACACCAGAACCTTTTGTTAAATATTTGAAATTTTAGAAATTTCCTCGCTAAATGTTGCAAATAAACATACGTCTTAAGGATTTTTAAGTTTTTTTTTCCAACTGATCTACAGTTCGGCATTGTTCAGTTTGATTCTTGTGTCCGACGACGCGCTTATGACTCTTCCAATGACAACACTCACTGACCAATCAGTGGCCGGCATCACATTTTAGTATCGGCTCAGCTCACTTGGAACCTCACCTAAGGAGGTAATAAACAAAGCACCAGGTACCATCCCTAATGGAAAAGCAAAAAAAGTCTTCCTATTATCTTAAAATATCCAATATACTTTAAGTTGACAGAACCAACAATGTACAGGCAAAAATTTTGCCATGGTTGTCTTATTTCTCTGTGTACTGGCTTCCTCTCTATTTCTAGCCGTTATGAGGGGTACATGTGCACAGGTCAACTGACTAGGTCAGCTCAAGTCTGACTCTGGTCCAACTGAGGGATATGTATGTGTGTCTGGGTGTGTTAGTCCAACTTTGAGAAATTCACTTACACTCACCACTTCACTCATTCATCTTCTACCACTTTATCCAACACATGAGGACACATGAGGACACAGGTGCCTAATCCCAGTTTATGGGTTTGGACAGGTCACCAGTCCATCGCAGGGGCAACACACAGAGACAAACAACCATTCAGTCTCACATTCACACCTACGGTCAGTTTCCTATTGACCTCGACTTGTTTTTGGACTGTGGGAGGAAAATGGAGAACCCGGAGAAAACCCACATTCACACGGGGAGAACATGCCAGCTCCATGCAAAAGGGCCCTTGTTCCAAACAGGTCGCAAACTCAGGTCTTATTGCTACAAAGGCAACAGCCATTGACCATTCCCCAGACTTGCATCTTTACATTCCACAATATGCACTTTTAGTTGCACTAACAGTTATTTTTTTTTTTATAATCTTATATAAAGATACCGACTGGAAAAATGAGCCAATTAAACTTATGGGCACAAATGAAGAGCACAGTTGTAAAAGACTTAAAAACATTTAACTTTTACTGAGCTCAATGGATTTTTTTTTTTTTTTGTCCATAAAATTACACTTTAAAGCTGAACGCCCCCCAGGATCATACTGTAAGTGAAAAGGCATTACCATTAAATTGCCATTTGTAGCAAATATGATATAATGTTAATGACAAAACCACATAACAACATGTTTGCGCAGGGCAGATCTCTAATTCCTAAGTCGTGATTTGTTGACTGCTGCAGACTTGCCCGCTGCAGGCTACATACTTCTGTCTGGGAAAAAAGTTACGAAGTAAAAAAAAAAAGTAGAAAAATGAATTTCATAATGTTCTGATTTATATGTTGCCACAGTAACGCTATCATTAGATGCCATTAGACCCGCGATATGCTACATAGCACACTAATGGCAAGATGTATAATGTCTACCTGTGCTTTACTACCAGCTGTGTCCTCATTGTGAGCAGAGGTGTAGCTTTCTGCTCTGGTAACATGTGATTTTTCAAATGCTGTCTGAGCTCTGCCATTTAGCCTCTAAATATCATGTGAGGTTTCTGTTGTCATATCTCAACAATCAATGTACGGGAAGGGGAATGATCTGCCCAGCTGGAAGCAGGTTTATGGTAACATTTTGCTCAGGTTTTTAAGTTCAGCCCCATGCAGCTTTCTTTTGAACATGATATTTCACTGTGAGTCGGAGCTTTCATTCTTCCCCAACACTATTCCTATTTTTAGATCCTTACTTTTCAGCACTGCAATAAAAGAACTATACTTGAGTTGTGCAAATTCAGGCAAAGGACATATTTGCCTGAGAAAAGTCGATCTAAGAACAAACACTTGATTGCCAACTTTGGAAATATTACTCTCTTAAATATCACTTCTCTTTCTTCCCTTCGTGAGCCAAAGTACATAGCCAGGTCAGTGGTCTCTGTTACACGTGGCTTCAATAAAAAACAGTCCCCTGACCGCACAGGGGAAATGTGAATTTGGGTCAAATTCACCAGGTGGAAAGTGAGAGGATTAGTGCAGAGCTCGCATGTTTTCTAAGGCGTAGTTTTACATTATAAAGAATATTAAAGTAAAAGAAAAAACAGATGTAATGATGCTTATCCATTGGCACATATTCTTATTTAGAAAAACAATGTTTATCTATGGCCTACAACTGGAAGTGTAAACTCTCTGTTTCATTTGAACTGACCCAGGAGAGCCTGGCTTGCTGGTGTTTTATTCATTGTGGTCAAAGCAGTATATATGTAAATACGCACAGCCAGCCCTTGTCTCTGTTTTCCCTTCTTTTTGTCTTTCTTTTTTTCAGAGGACTGATGACATTGTCAGAAAATGCTGGGCTTTGCTTTTTATGCTGCAGCCTGTCTTTTGTGCCTGCTTTCAGTATGCAATCAAAACCCCAGGTAATAGCGTGAAAGGACTAAAAGTGATATGCAGATTTGCTGCTGACTCACAGAGAAAAAAAAAACATTTTTACTGTGAAAGATCAGACTCTATTGTGGGGAGACACATCATGCTGTAAATTGTAGGTGTTAAAAAAAACTATGTTTTAGTCACACTGAATTCATAGTCTTAATGGAACAAGCTTAAGCCTAAAGTCCACATTTTAACCATTTACTTTTGCTTCCTGAATTTGTTTTATTTAGCACTGTGGAGAAATAACACCATCCATATACAGTATATTACATCCACTATAATTGCAGTGATTGCTAGGTACTGCTTTTCTCTGCAACATTTAAGACAGATTCAATCACGATTCTGGCTTTCCCATACAGAAAGTGTATTATGGTTTTGTTGGGTGATGTGAATGCAGATTTGTACTTGATGTATTAATTGGTTATTCATTTATGACATTCTAAAACACTGCAATTATACAACTTAGTTTTGTCATGTTGTCATAGTTTTCATCTTGCTGGTTGTTGTACTTGAACAGTAGCTACAGAGAGCATTAAAATACAAAGTTAGCTCCACACTCTCTCTTTATTTCAGATGTGATAATTAAATTTTTTGATGGTGGAATCCTTGTGGGTTTTGTAGCCACAGCGACCCCAGAGAAGGAAACTCAGTCTCAGACAATTCAAGTTCCTTCACCTCTGCATGTTGTCTTTGATTTTGTCTTCTCATGCTTTTGTGTGTGTTCCTCCACCCAAAGTGCCTCTCAGATTATGGGCAAAGATCTCTTGTAATAACGTGTGGTGTTAAAGCAAACATTCATGCGGTGAATATGAGGGTAGATGAGGAATGCTGTGGTAAATACTGCAAGTCTCGAGTCATTATTAAGTGGTTTTACTCATTAAGATCAAAAGACGCTAATTCAAAGGCAATCTCAAACCTTAAAGGGGAGAAATTGTTTACTGAAAGAGGAGAAAATCAAAGAATCTTGAGGACTTTCTATGGGATTTAATAGATGCCTGGATGCAGACAGACACATTCTCTGTTCTCTCTGCATCAGGAAGAAGACAATTGTTGGCTGCGGCCATTTCCCAGCTTATGGGTTTGAGCTGTTTTCTATAGTTTAGCAATCAGTGGGAAGCATGAAAAAGGGTGGGGAGTATGATGATCTTGATAGTCATGTAATTCTGGTTCCCATGATGGAGCAGGCTCGATTATAGGGCTCAACCACAAGTGCACTCTACCACAGTCATGATAAGATGATGGCTTAATTCAATAAGGACCAGGAGGATGGTTTACACCAGCTATTCATAAGTCCATTACTTTTTTTTTTTAACAGTCCCGTTTACATTTTAACAACATATAGTTTCAAACCTGTTTACTAAATCAGCCAGCACCATCAAAACTGAAACCATTCAAAGAAAAGAAGCTTTCTGACATTCAGACATTTTCCAGTGATTGTCCACAGGGACTTTTTACAGTAGGACAATGCAAAAAAAAAGTCCCTCTGAATATTTTCCAGGGCTTCTTCTGCCAGCTTCTTGGTCTTACATCTGAATAATGTCCGATTGAGCCTATGCGAGAACAAAGCAAGTGTTCCGGATAATTCACAGCGAGTCAGCGAGTGCTCTGCCTCATACTTCCAACATGCCACCCTTTACCAGAATGCTCTGGGCATTCTCCTGCTGCTGTGAATGCATCTGACCAAGACAAACTCCTGCTGTGGTCATTGCATGTGAACGGTAAACTGTCTGAAAAATGACATAATCCAATGAAAGTTAGATGAAAGTAAACATCCAGCTTGCCAACATAAAATGTTTGAGAGGAACCATTAATATTGTTAAATTAAAGGTAGGATTGGTAAGTCTGAAAGGCTAACTATGTTTAGGATATATTATGTGTTATTTTATATGTGTATTTTATATGATATGAGTTATGTTTAGAAATAAAAATGCACCTGATGACATGTAAGCCATGTTTATGGCAGAATTACAAGGCCTATAGACACCTGCTGGGAATGATAATCTGGTCTATAATCTGTATAAATACCACTTGAGGGGCAAAATGCTTGGTGAGTCCATTTTAATTGGCCTTTACTCTGCATGCCAACGTTAACAACTCAGCAAGATCTAATGCAACCAGTTTCTACACCTATAAACTGTAGAAGAAATACTATAGATCAAGAGAAAAGTCACAATATTTTTCTTGGTAGTTGCCGAACATTCTGTCAGTCATAATATAAATAGAGTTCTCAATTATTAATTTAGAGGATGCTTTGAGTTTAAGGACCATACAATATATTCTCCCTTCGGGAAGTAATGTAGTCCTCCATTTTTCCCCCCCATGGGACTTGTGTTGAGTGCAGGCTTTGCTGACAGAACTTACATGAAGCGTAAAATCTGACAAGCAACATGGATCCAGACTTGTCTCTTCTCTAGATCTTTTTTGCCTCACAAAGCCTTGCCTTTCCTCTGTCCTTGGGACGTCTGGGAAAATGCTCTTATATGGGTAAAAGTGTCGAACAAATAAATGTAATGTAGCAAAGTCACTGCTTTCCAACTGTGCGATTTGCTCCAAAAATATCAGTGTGCCTCGGCCCAAAAAACAAGCTTATCTGAAAAAGGCATCTTGCTTTATACTTGAGCATTTTAAAGTACTCGGGATATTTGTTTTACCTCGGTTTCCAATGGTGAATATTTATCTTAGAGTGCAGTTTTAAGAGTTGTTGCTGTGTCGTCGTGCAGCGAGTCTACCCTCCTCCACACAGAGGCTGAAACGTTGAAAAATGGAAACAGATGCTCATTGTTTCAGCGTGAAAAGGCAATGAAAAAAGAAAAAAAAAATTACAACATGTAATGATTCCACTCAATGGTAGCTGATAACTTTTGTTTTTCCACACTGCTGTGTCGCCCACTTACCATCATTCCTCCGAAAAACACACCCTTGAGAGTAAACCTATATACAGCTAAAATGATTTTTAATTAACTGCTCTGGCAGAAAAATGCTATTGCTGAAGTCAAATAACAACATAAAAAGGTTGTGAACTTTTTTTTAGTAAAAAAGAAATGGGTCATGTTTGTGTGCCAGCAGAAGGAACTCTGTCAATCAAGCAGGAGTTGCGGGAATGCCTCTATTTTTAGTTCCTCCAGCTCTGACACAGACCACACAGTTTAACTCTGACACAAACACATTTGCAATAAATAATAAATCTACCAAACAGGAAGATATTATACTCTTGGGAGGTGTTGGAAGTAATTAATTTTACAAAGCAGCTCACAAGGAAAATTGTGTGAATTAAACCCTTTAAGCAAAAATCCATGGTGGAATACAAGTGAGAGGAACACTGAACTGAGGTGTGATGTCTGCCTCTGTCCCATCCACCCACACACTGCACATTTTTCATTAAGCAATTTTCAAGCAAAAACATTTTTATTGTATTGAAAATATTGAAAATGAAAAGCTTTCTCTTCATTGGTTTGTATAAATTATTGGTAGTGTCAGTTTGAAATGGTAATGTAGTAGGACTAAAAAGGCTATACCCTCATACACCAACACATGCATTTTCACATATTGCACCCAAATGGGCCATTGGTCAGAGATGAATTTACGAATTTAACTCAGAGTCAAGTAATTTTTCCTTACATGGCACATTAAAACAACATGAGTTGAGCCTGAGTGCTTTACAAAAGCAAAGGGTTTGACAAAGCAAAATAAGACAAATAACATGTTTAAAACAGGGAACTATAACTAGTATTAAAAGCAAGTTTCCATACTATGGCAAAAATTGAGATTATAAAAATCATCATTCATTCGTTTAAAAACTATAGATATTAGAAATTCTTTCCACTGTGGAAATTATTTAAGGATGCTTTGCAGTGCATTCATTTCTTTGTCAGTATTAGGACACTGTCAGGAAAATGTCAGTGATTAGAGGGCCCTGCATGACAGTCTATATGTACAGGCAAAACAGTGCTAACACCTGAGCCTTTTCTGTGTGCCAAAGGCTTATTCCCTGCATAGCTTCATGCAGCGTTTACCTGAGTAGAAATCGAATCAAAAGTGAAAATGTATGTGTGAGTGCACAGTGATTTTGAACAGACCACAACATGTTATGCCACTTTTATGTCAAGTGTAAATTATTGCACTTAGTTGTTACTTTAAAAAAAATGTTGACAACTTGTAATTATGATGGAGAAACTTTGACAAGTTTGTGGTTGACGGCGTTGAAACTCACAATAAACAAATCTAAGCACAAAGTCAACATAAAGGTTTTCTCCTGCCTGAAAAGTGGGTAAGGTTATTTGCTTTCAGAGCTTCATAGGAGATGTAACTCTTGAATGGCCATGATCAGTCCATCTCTGACCTTAAAAATGACTAGAATGTCAAAATTTTCATACATAAAATATCTAGTGGAAGGATCTGCTTGAAATTGGCAGGGGACAAAATATAATGTCCAAATGATTTGGTCAGAGCAACCCCAAAACAGCATGTTTGGCATGTTGCTCCCAATATGTAGTGGCAATTACCTCCCAAAAGTAGTCCCACGACCCCGTGCTTCTAAGGTTCAATGATGTGTGCAGCCTGGTCCAATTCCACATAACATCTGCAGCACAAATTACTGAAAAAGCTTGCTGACTACGATAGAAAGTTTTCAGAAACACACAGCTTGTTGTGTAAAGAACTTTGTGGCAAGTCGGTCAGTGTCTCCATGCTGACCCAGAGATGACAACACGATATACAATAGGAAGGAGGCCGGCAGTGAGAGTCAGTGTGCTAACATGACATTGGGAAAACAAAAAAAATCTGATTAGTGTGTTATTCCAACTAAAACTGGCAGTTAGGAGTTGATTTACAATTACGTGTAAACTGAGCTAGGCTCTCTCCGCATGCGCCACACCTCAGACTTTGACCCAGAAACAATAAGCTGGTACACAGAAGAGGAAGATAGTTGTGAGGGGGAAAAACAAGCCTAATTCTTTTGGTTTGGTTTTTGGTGTATTTTTGGGATGATGAGGAGACACAGAATGGTACCCAACATGGCACCAACCAGCCTCCATCTAACTTTGCTTTGTTCTGTGACGTAAGAGGTCAATCCGAAAACGCCTTATACTAACAAGCTGAACCTGGGAGCTTATCGGCACCTAACGTGGCACAAGCTGACACACTTTGTTTCATTTCATACATGCCGAGTGTGATGGGTTTATTTAAGTGATGTTCACGGTCAATAAATATGTAGCTGCAGATCTCCGTTTGTAAAAAAAAAAAAGTTTTAATAAATTACTATAAGAAGCTGATGTTTATGTGAACAGATACAAAGTGAAACTGCTCAGTCAGTAGTGAGTTCAAATGTATTTGATAATTCGGTTGTTAGAAATTAAAAGAACAGACTTGAAGGCACACACACATACACATATATATGCATATATAAACCGCAGTGGTGAGTGACATGTTGTTTAGGATTTTTAACATAAAGAATCAAGTGTACCAGCCGAGCAGGCGAGCAATACAGTGAGAAATAAAATGTTTTTAGCACACAGCCACAACTGTCAGACATTTTCCAGCGAGGCTGCTTCAAACTGCAGCCAATCAATATGTGAATTGCTTAATCAAGAGCAGCACGAAACATCACTGTCACTCATGACTTTGAAAACCTTTGTGTAAAAAAACTACCTTCATGCTCAAGTGAACGTACTGAGAAGATGTGACTCATTTCTACTCAGTCATTAGAAGCCATCAGCTCAGCACCGCTGCTCTGTGCACAGCGTTGCCTCACATGATAATCATAGCGTTTCACAACCACAGGTATGACAGCGTGGAAGGAGCGCCCAAAAAAGAGGCTGTTGTAGCTCTGTTTTCAGACAGCGTGTACTCTAAGTGCAGGTTCTTGATAGCTGAAATGCTACAAATTGATAGGAAATACAGGTACGGTGTGGTACCTGGTGGGAGCAGAGGCAGAAGTAATAGTATGATATTGATTTGATTTCTCCATTATTAATGGGATGTGTCTACTGTAAAAAAAAAAAATGTAAAAAAATAAAAAACAAAAAACAGTGAACATGCTCTGATACATTTCATCCACATCTTCTAGAAATAACATCTCAAAACTGCACAGCAACAGCAAATGTGTTTTGTGGGAAATACATTAATTTGTTAGATTATTTTCAGAGGCAAAATTTGTTTGCGCTGGATGTGGTGAGATACGAAGGAGAGGGTCTGGCATCCAGAGTCCTGTGTGTGTCTGTGGTTAGGTTTAGGTATGAAAATCATAACGGTTGAGGAAGGATTGTGGTCTTGTTTAAATTTATCTAAACATGTTATGTCTGGTGGGGGAGAGGGGGTATGGTGGTTTGCACTGTCGCCTCACAGCAAGAAGGTTCCAGGTTTAAATGCTGCTGTATGCAGTTTGCATGCTCTCCACATAATTCCCTGATGGGTTTTCTTTTGGTAATCCGGTTTTATCCCACGCCAAAGACATGCTTTGGTTAGGTAAGTGTGAAGGTGAAGGTACACAGGACACTGTAATAAGTGACAGGAGAGGCACCCTGTGTGGTGTTCTGCTCCTGTACCCCATCTGCTTGACACGTTGTGTGCTCAGAGATGGTCTTCTGCATACCCTGGTTATACGGTGAGTGGTTATTTGAATCACTGTTGTGAGTTTCTGTTGCTTTTCAGTCATTTCGAGCCAGCCTGGTCATTCTCCTGTGACCTTTGGCATTTTTTTGCCCAGAAAACTGCTGCTCACTGCATATTTTCTCTTTTTTTTTGTATCATTTTATGTAAAATCTTGAGATGGATGTGCATGAAAATTTCAGCAGTTTCTTGAATACCCAGATGAGACCATCATTAACCAACAATCATGTTACATTCAGAGTCACTCTTCACCCCATTCTGGTGCTTATTTGGAATTTTAGCAGGTTATCATGATCATGTCTTCACACTGTAACAAAATCTGTCGCTGCCGTGATTAGCTGATTAAATTTTTTATAGTTGAACAGGTGTACCTAATAAGGTGGCCTAATAATTGCAGCTGTCAAAAAGTCAGTGTCAAGTATGTTGAATTGCACAATAGGTCTTTCAAGTGGGATTGTTTTGACCTTTCTTATATGCATGCCATGTGTGCAGCCCTGTGGACATACTACTGTGGTAGTAGACAGGAACAAGGCTTCATGACAGATACCTTTCACATGCCAGACTGTTAGACGATACAGGACTGTGAGACAACGATAAAATGTTCATATTAAAAGCATTTACCCCTCTCCAGGCGCCAGACTGTCTGACACTGGCTCAAATTGATTCTTAATTAGGTTTGTATGGACTTTGAATCTACTGTTGATGAGCACAGTGAAAAGTGGACATCTCCTGCTTCAACCCATGCTCCACAGAAATGCGATAACACACTAACATGGCCAAGAGGAAAATGGCTTCTTATATATATATATATATATATTTTTTTTTTTGGTCTGTTAAAAATATAATAATTAATAAAACAGATAATGTGCACATCTTGAAAACAGATTTGAAAGAATGATCCATCATCCAGACACGGCAGAACAAAGCTACTGACTCAAAGGGGTTGTCATTACTCATCACAAGTCACAACCAGTTGGCATTAACCAGCTGTGGGGCTGAATGTCTTTTTGGGAGACTTTTTTGGGGGGTAGTAATAAATCACTCAGAGTTGCCGAGGAATGCAAGCCAGTCCTGTGGAACAGCTCGGTCTTGGTAGAGGTGATTTTCTGTTTCCAGGCTGACATTCCTTATTATCTATTTCGGCTTGCCTTGCGTGCACACTGCATGGGTCATGGACGACACTGGTTAAAAATGAGGAGTAAGTGGGAGAGGGGACTGAATGCTCCCTAGTGGCCTCCTAGTGCCATTCTCTCTGGGGAAGCTCAGCATGCCTTTATCTGATGGTGAAGGGAGAGAGGGTATCCGTACATTTGTTTATGAATTTTCTCTTCCTTGGTCACAGAAGAGGCTTGTTACCAGAGAAAGCAGACATGTAGGAGGGCTATGCTGCAATCTTTGTTCAAGCTGAGGGGAGAGTCTGCTGTGGATTAAGCTTTTGACCACATTCTGGTCTGGTCTTAATTTCACCCCTTTGGTGCAGTCAGACGAGAGGTGTGCTTCTGATTACTGTCATACCTTTGAAGGCTCATTTCATTTTTATTAATTTCAGGAGTCGGCAACAACATCAACAACAATAATGGGTTTTCATGACTTTATAATTGTATGAACTCTCAATGTGCATCATGACATAAGAAGTGGCTATCATAATCTAATGAGTTTATAATGAGCTAATCTCTGTGCAGCACTTAACACTGTGAGATTTCTGTGGTACTTCCAGTCTGTACAAGTGTTGAATTATATATAAAATGGGACTGAATGGGCCTCCATAGACTTTTATGTAATAATGATAATAACTCATAATTAACTCATTAACTGCACCTGTCACCATAATGAGCTTGTGAACGCATGATAACTCTGCTACACCGAGCATTTTCAAGTTATTCGCACTAATTACAATGGCACTGTTAACTGTGTACAATAATGCATTATATAGCCAATGACCTGCACTGAACTGATCTGACATTGAGAGTTTTGTATGGCGTCCTCACTGTGTACTTGCTCTGTTACAAATACAAGAATGGGAGAGAATGAGCCTCCATTGTAGGGTTAACCTGTGCATGTCTTATATGTAATAACCGTATAATGGTCTTGGGTGTGTTATATGGAATGAATTTTAACCCTTGATAATTAAAAAATGTTGCAGTTATAACAAAATAGAACACTTTACATTGCAGTACAGTAACAATTTGAAATAGGGAGGTAATATGATGGTTATACCGTCTTATTTCTTTAATAATCTACAAGAAAAAAATGGGTAATGGGAAAAGTACGTGTGATATAGTGGAGCTTTAAATTTGGTAATGATCCATTCTTATTCAAAATAATTTTCCTATGTAGGTAGTACACTGATGTGTACTATAGCAAGTATTGTATATTATGCACGTACATACATAAATACATACATATATGCCTGAATATTTCTTTGAATATTACATGGTATTATCATAGTATTGCCTCCATATCACCGTTATTACCATACAGTTGCCATGTTTTAGTAGTAATAATACTCACAAAAACAGCAGTCTGTCTCAATAAAAATAATAACAAAAAAGAAGTCTTGATTTAACAAACAGTCGAAAACTAAGCCATGAATTGGAGCAGGAAGAGGTCAATGCCTCAGTTGCTCTCTGCAGTGTTTACAGTGCGTTCTGCCTTGTAGGTGTCATAAATTGGCTGGCCTGAGCAGCCTGCAGGGGTGGTCCTCCACCAACCCCGTCCCAGGGTGGGCTCACATCATCCTGCAGGCCCAGTGTGCTCGTCAATGTCGTTATGCTGCTTCTATTCTGGTCACAGAGTGGAGAGGAGTAAGTGGGTGAGTGTTTGGGTGGGAGGGGAGGGAAAAAAAAAAAAAAGAACCTGTTGCGAGTGAATGTATGTTTCTGCCAGGCACATGGTGGTCTGTTAATTTTCACAGCACTAAAATGTTTGAGGTATTTACAAGGTGGCGCCGCAAAGTGCTTCCGTTTGAGGAGTGGGATTCACAGAATGTTGTACGAGCTACAAAAAATGGCTCACTGACATTATCAGAGCTCCTAACACTGATCTCTCTCCTAAATCAGCACACAATTATTTTATCATTGTTTGAAAAGGCCTCAGTCATTAATCTGTAAATCACACACTGATGACTGATTCCAGCCAATGAAGCCAGATTTGGGTGTTTTCCCAGCAAAGGGAGTTTTGTTTTATCAATCTGCATGGACATTTTGGACGTTTTTCTTCTCTGCTTAACAAAGGAGCAAAGTGATGCCAGACCAAATGTCCAAATGCTTCGGTTTAAAGACTTTTATTGCCATTATTTTAGTTTTAAATGCAACACTATTTCAATGGATATTATGTTATAAATGTACCCAATTAATTACTATGCAAATAACAAGTAATAAAACTGCCAACATATTACGGTTTCCACAATCTGTTCCAAATGGGGATTAACAACTTGTACGGTTTCCTTTCTAGTCTGTAGTCAGGACATTCCTATGTTATGTGATAACCAAAGCCCTATTGCAGGATGTGACCACTCCTTTCTTTATATCCAATAAATAAAAAGATTTTGATCTATTTGTTCTTTTTTATCCCTCGTTTGGTTCTGCGACATTCTTAGATCCTTTGTGTAAAGTCAAATTTGGCTTTTGTTTTATAGGGCCTCACTTTTATTGCATTCCTGGTATAACCACATTCCTTTTGTGCTTTAATGGGTAGATGTCCCTGTGTATTTTCACTGAGAGAAAACTGCTTTGTTGTGATTTGTGGCCTGTTGTCCAAAAGAACAGCACCACAGGAAAATTCAGAAAAACTCACTCGGATTCCAGTTTTTAAAATACACTCGTGCCTGTGGGGTGACAGCATCTCCCAGCTCGATATTTCAAATCAGAGATAGAGTGGTACGCTACTATGGAAAGAAGGGGTAATGGCTTCCTCTGGAATAAAATAGTAAATAACACTCGGTCCTGTGTACGATAGGCTGGCTGGGTGTTGTTGGGTGCACATGGTTGTCGGCTGACACTCCACTAACCCCTTGACAGGTGCTAAAGTCTTATCCCCTGAAGGGCAGCTAAGAGTTTTCTGCCTTTCTTTTTCTTTTTTTTTCACAAGCCCTGCCATGGTTTGCTCACCCCACACATGGCAGTGTTTTACAGTGCTTAGGCAAATGCGGAGTCACGACTGCAGTCTAAAATGCTACAGTATCAACAGAGTGAAAAGAGTCACTTTGGGTTTCAGTAATTTCAGTACATGTTGTTTGATAGATCTTTTGAAGCCCTTGGAAGTTTCATGTTCAGCCAGCGTGTGTGTGTTTGTATTTTTTACGAAAACCCTAATAAAGCCTTGAGGACACTATTAAAAGGAATAGTTAACATACGCTTGTGTGCTTTCTTGCCAAGAGCTTGACGAGAAGATCAATACCTCTCTCGTGTCTGTACACCAAACATGCAGCCTTTCACATGTTGAGAAACATTTAAAGAGGCAAAAGGCAACTTTCATGTCCCCAGCGGTTGCTGTTTGGTCACTGTAGTTATTCAGCAATGGCATGACACTGGCAGGGACACAGGAACGTTTTTCCTCTGCTGCTGTTTTGTCACAAGCAGCCTTGCCATCATAAACAATGATAGGTACAGCGAATGAATGCTGCTCTCTTCATTGGGTTTGGTAACCAAGTTTCTATGTGCTGAAGATAAAGTCAGAATTAAAGTCAGTTTCCAGCTCTATTCCACTATGCAATCAGTTTTAGCATCGTTACGAAAGGATTAAACCTAAAAAAAGTGTCTCTTTCAGTTCAACCCGGAATGCTACAAAAGCCACCTACCACCACCTCTAATGCTCACTAACACTTCACTAACATCTCTATCTGTACAAAACTAAACTTCAGCCCATCAATACAGACTGGACAGTTTACACTTAGATATACAACTAAGACGCAATGTGTTATAGGGGAAGGTGAATTTTGTTTTGTTTGTTCTTTCTGTTGACCCCCTTTATTATTCATTCATTCTTGGATTAATATAAAGTTTGAAAGTAACGACACATACTGAGGCCTATACAAGTGATGCTGCAAAGGAAATGGATATTTCCAAAAAAAAAATTAAAATTCTTTTTCACACAAACAGGACTTGGTGTGTATATATATATATATATATATCCTCTTGCATACCTATTATTTAGGAGTGGACAGTCATACACATTGGAATACACTGATTATTTCCTTGCACGGGAACCATTTCTGCTTCTAATGTTGCTCATTGGAAATATGCTAATGAGATCCGTCATGATTGCTGATTCCCTTTGAACTTTTTCTTTCGTCACGGGCTGACTCAAATCAGAGGTAGAGAGCAGGAGGTTCTCTGCCGCAAGCCCGCAGCCCTTCTTCCACCATCTGCTGGACCTCATTTCATTTGAATAATAAATGATAGACTCTCCCCCCCCCCCCACTCCTCTGCTACAGAGAGAAGTGTTTCGACCCCTCACGTGTTTTTGGAGTTCAGTGAAAAAAAAAAAAAATGGCCACCAGCCATGATGAGGGATTGTTGTCTCACACTGTACAGCCCTGCCCTTGGTCTACAGGCCACAACCAGCCCACAGACTTCCACGAATTCAACAGCAACACTACTCAGAATTACACTGCGGTTCAAAGCTGAAATGTATCCTTCAAAGGCTCACAGCGAAAGCGATGGATTCTTCTTTTATTTTTTTGAAACTGCACATGAATTGAAAAGCTTGGACATCCTGTTTTTCTTTGAGAACAAAAAAAAGATAATGGAAAGTATTTTCATGCTGAGTTAATTCCCCCAAATGAAAAAAAGTTCTATCCCAAAGAACAGGACTGGAAATAGATTTTATCAGCAGGATACGCTCATATGGTTACATTCTTGCTGTTGATGGGCACTAGATAAGAAGCGGAGCCTATTCAGTCACTGGTACATGACAATTTATGAACTAGTCATCCAGTGTAGAGGATATAAAATACCTGTGACTGTTGAGCTGATGGTAGTGGCTTTAACTTTTCTTTTTCTTGCACAGATAAGGTTCCTGACTGACTGTCAATTTACACGGTTCCCAGCTGGAGAAGTGCTGAAGCAAATCTAATTCAAACTTCAAACCTCAGAGACACACAGCAGTGCCCCAAATAGCAATAAAGCCACTGGCCTCTGCCCTCTGGTGTACTTCCCATTGCCACACTTTATAACCCCAGCTCTCAGTGTTGAGATTGAAACATGTGCTCACCAATGGATTCAAATTGAGTCAATAGGAGCTTCTTTCCCCTTCAGCGGTCTCCATGTGGATTTCAAATAGCAAAAGCAGTGTGATTAGCATGCACATCCTTGGTTAGAATTCAGCCCATTGTAATTTCCACTTCATACAAAACAGATTCAGGATATAAATTTTAACAGAATGCTAATCCTCCTTTTTTTAATGTTTCCTCAACCTTAGATTTTCTGTGGAGAGCATATATTTTACAATATGATAAAAATGTGGTAATAATTTTGTAGTAGGTAAGTAATGTGTTAATACCATCCTATCTATAATGCAATTACAAAGTAATACATTGGTAATAACAATGGAAATTACTTTTAACTTTAATATGGTCCTGATATTACTATGGAAATCACATGAAATTACTATAATAGCATCTGTTTATTAACATACTATTACTTTTTTATTACCAAACTGAAAAATCTAATGAGATTCTATTACCATAATATTACCTATTTATTACAAAAAAATAATTTTGTTACTGTACTGTAATGCAAGGTGTTACCCAGTACTATAAAAGCTGTAGTATTTAAGAATAAAAACTCAAAGATCATATGGGGAAAGTACATAAATCTGGTCTCCTTCTGCCTGCCCTCACCAAATTTATCAGTGATTGACCTCTGCAGGTTTTCAGTAGCCTGGAAACAAGGAATGCCCTTGACTCATTCAATATGAGAGGAAAAAAGGTAAAAAAAAAAAAAAAAAAAAAACTAGCTGAAACCCAAGGGATCAACGGGAGCAGTGAAGCAGGTTGTTCCATTTCCCCTTCATTTAAAAACTACTGCCAAGCTCTGTGTCAGCTTGGACCCATGTGCCTGGCCAGAAACAATGAGAACCAGCTAGAGTTAATGAAACAATTATCAGCAAACCTTGCAATTAACCGGCTCTCAAAATTCCACTCTGCATGAGTTCCTGAAAGAATATCAGTTTGGGTAACATATACATGAGTGCCCTAATAGAACAACACAGGCTCGAATAGCCTCGGAGGATCTCACTGACTCCAGGGACACATATGGGCCCCCCCTTTACTTTTCCTGTTTCCCTTTCTGATCAAAACTATTAGTAGTGATAATTGCTAAGCATGCGCCCCAGCTGCTGCCTTGCACCAGAATTTCAATTAGCTGGGTGTTTTAAATCTTTCATTATCGTAGCTAAAGTGTGATCACACACCAGTCGACACTTGACGATAATGTGGCGCTGATCACTGGGGAGAGCAAAAGCCCCGTTTCTGCACTGTCACCTTTGATCGAATGCAGGCAGATACATGAGCGGAAATGGCACTAACATGAAACAGCAGGGGTTGCAGCAGGTTGCAGCATTCTGTAGCGGTTTGAAACGTTCCTGATGCAGAAATAGGTTTTCGATGTAATGCGACATTGTGGTACACCATGTTTGGGTACCTGTAAAGTGTCATTTCATGGTGAGTGCAGCTTGTTAGTTATACTGGCCAGTGTGCCAAACACAGCCATGCTTAAAATGTCTCTGCCCTCAAGGAAAAACCTGGTACCATGTTAGTGGTGAAAACTGAGAAACCCGAATCTGCTCTTTTTTTCCTTTCTTTTTTTTTTAAAACATGTGTTTTACTACATTTAAAATGGAATTAATGGGCAAATTTCTTAGGTTCCAATTCTGTTTGAATTCCATCATATCAAGTTTCAGGTGCTATTTGCAAATGAGCATATACATATGATGTGCTTGAGTTAGGAATGCACTCGTCATATTTTATTAATAAGTGGTGCTCTATCCTTTGGACATAGCAGCTGGAGCAGTGGATACACTCGCTGATAAATAAACATTGAAATATTATGTTTCATGTCATGCAGTCGGACTGTTCAGGTGATTTACTCTTAACTATCCTTTAGATTTATTTTTCTGTTTTCCTTTTTTGATTCATTTGAATTTGTGTGTTGCTCTGCCAGGTTGTGTTCTTTGAGTACAAATTCAAATAGAAAAGAGAATCTTGTGGTGCACTGGTGCACATTTGTCTGACTGTCCAGAATTATATTAGACAGACTGGATCCGGGCCGTGAGCAGGAGGGAGAGAGAGGGAGAGAGAGGGGGCCCCCAGCAAGCTGCCCTGGCTTTGTTTACAACAAAAAGCCATTGTTTGATGTGGTCGCACAGCCGGCTCCAAAGCTCCTGCTCCCACAGGATGTGCTCTGGGTAAAATGCCAGACGGAGGCCACTGCAGTATGACTTCTACCGCACCATGCTGGGACTCTGAGCACAGACCTCCTGAGGCCTCTAGAGAGCTAAAGATATGTATAAAGCAATAAATGTTAGATGCTTTTTTCCCTTGTTTTGTACCTACAAGGCAAGAAATGTGTGAGTGACACTGACTGTCTGTATCAACAGAGTTCAGGTGTATTTGCTTCAGCAGAGAAAAGTTAAAGTTGTATTCACATCTTTCCATAAATTACAGTAGCATTGCTATAATTTAAAAACTCATGCATTTACAACCTTATTTAAGTCAAAGTACATATGTACTAGCAAAATATATAACTAGAAGCACTCATTAAAAAGCCAAAACAGGCTCTGTCCTATACTGGAGTATTATTATTTATGCATTACTGTGTAAGTACCATTTTATAGTCTAGTTATAAAGCTAATTCAGGTTTCTTAATCTACTGTGTAGCTTTAATAGGCTCATTATGAGCTTTTAAAATCTCCATTAAACGTGTACATAGTATCTAGCTATGTAAAGTGCCTCAATATATGTTATGTGATTTGACACTATAAAGTAAAATTAAATAAATGTACAGCAACAAGTTTAAAATGCAGTAATTTCCCTTGAAATGTAGAAGTGCAACAAATATACAGTATATGCCTAGTTATCTTACTGAATTACAATGCTTGAATAAATGTACTTTGTTACAATTATGTTAATGTGTGACAAAACAAATTTTGTAAAGCGGTGGTGACATTTCCACACCCCATATCTTCTATTCACTGCCTACAGTTCCCAGGAACATAATTCATTTTTTCTTTGTTTTCCACTCATTGAAATATTTCTCTTTCTGTCACGCTCGGCCTGACACTTCGTCTCTCTCCCAAATCATCAACACAACCAAACCACACGCCACCAGTTTCCAGAGAGCCCTCACTGTGTTTACGATGCAACTGTTCATTTGAAACAAATGTTGGTCATGCAGAAGATGTGCCTTCAAAGGAAAGTGCAAGCACAACCAAAGCTTTATGAATCTTTTATCACACACAGTGTCCTTAAAGGAGTGTTGGAAATCATCATATCACAAACAGAAAATGGCTCCAAAAAGGCCAAAATTTTGATATTAAAAATTTTTTTACAATTCAAGCAGTCCAAGCATTCCAAGCTAAAGCTCTTTAAATGTCATCCAGCGCCACTTTGTTGATGTGTATTTTGATCATAAATCCTTTAAGAACCATGTCTTGATGTTGAAGTGGACACTATATGGCTTTGGTTGCAAAATTAAGGAAGTAAAAGGTAGAAAAGGAGTCTCCTGACATGCCAATCAAGATCTGGCACGGCGCGCCGGCTATAAACTGTAACAGTAGCCGGTATATGGTGATAATCTGTGCCTAAAGCAAGACTGGGTAAGCAAAGAAACATGTGTTGGTGAGCCAAGCTCAAATCCCCTCTGACCTTGCGCCTTTTCCTGCTGCAGGATGAGATGAAAGGATGTGTTGATGCCTCTACTGCCCCCCAGAGGTGCTGGCTCCATAGGCAGGAAGAAGAAGCATCTCCAAGGCTAATCTTGAAATACATCACTAAACAGATCGTATGTTAAACTGAGTCCACCTTGACCGATGAGTTAGTAAACCCTGACCTCAGTGGTTTATCATTACGATTTATGGCTCTTGGACTAACAAAGGAGCCACATAAGAGGTTTAACATATACTGTTAAAGCCCATCTTTTTCATGCAGGAACCATTCCTTTAATTTTTCATGTCAGTTGAAGTATGCGCACACTGAGCATAAACCCCTGGAAAAAAAAAAGCTACCTTTGTCAGAACTGAGGAAATGTAGCACAGATGACGACAGAGGAAGTAGCAGTCACTGACACGGACCATCTTGGTATGGCTGTCCTTTCTTTCCCTCTTACTCACAATGCATAAGTTTGTCAAGATTATAGGTTTATGGACGGCTGTTTCATCTTTCAGCAGTAGTCGTGGCCGGAATTAATAGACCCATAAACATACACAGCTGTGATTTTTTTTTTCTTCTGTGGCATCAGGAATAGCTGTTGTTATCCTTTTATGATAAAATACCCCTCTTCTGTTGTTGGTGTGTGGCTGCATTGTTTCGTCTCATTGAGCACAAGGCAGCAGGCGAAGCGTTGTATGCAAACTCAATCGAAAAATCAGATTGTTCTGAGGTGGATTTGATGAAAGCTGGTGACCTCACATTTCTTATTAAAGCAATATATTGTACACACACACACACACACATGCACAACACTGACATCTGATTGCCATTTTGTGGCTCCTTTTTGAGAAAAATTGGATTAATAAAAATGTAAGCAATGTGCCAAGTCCATAGAAAACAGATTTCTGTTGCACAACCAAGTGCCATATGTAAATGATTGATTTGCTTTTTGTTAACAAAATGTGTGAGGATTGATTTTTTTTCCCCTGCTGCATATTTAAATATGTACATTATATTTTGTTATACAGCTGGACAATAAATATGAATTCCTTCAATAGCAAACAAATTGGCATCACCCGTAAGAATCTGAACTCCCCTTTCAAAGTCTCTATAACTGCAATTTGGCCAGTGCCCTGTTAAGAAATTCACTGACGTCGCCTGCAACCAAGCTCCTATTGGGTAATACCAGTTGTCAACCACACTGATGTACATGCATGTACCATATTTTATTGTTTATGCTCTAATGCAGAGCAAAACACACAATAATTTACAGAATCTACATCATGGTCTATTGAAAAAAAGACGTGAAATTAGCAGAGACCATTAACTTCTCAAGAAAATTTGGATTTACTTGATTTATAATCAAGGGAATGTACTTTGTTAGAATTATGTGTGGCAAAACAAATTTTGTACAGCAGTTTCCACACTGCAGCCAGTATCTTATGTTCACTGTCTACAATTCCCAGAAACCAATTTCATTTCTCCTTTTTTTTTCCCACTAATTGAAATATTGATAAAAATTTAAGCAATGTGTCAAGTCCATATAAAAAAGGGGTTTCTGTTGAACAGCTGTCTGCCATATCAAAATGTAATACTGTATAATATGCAGCAATGCTCTTTTACTGCAGCATGATGAGTCAGGGTAAATCTTTAACTGAATATACATAAGTTGCGCTTGCAGAGTTCTAAAGTGTCTGTCTTAAAAGGTTTCCTGGAAAGTCTTGGGACGTTGATAATGTTTTATCTATGTTGACACTCATTTGTAAACTTGATATTTTTGAATTATTTAAAAATAAATATCCACACTACATTCAGTTACCAGGCAGGGTAGAGACCACGATAATGAAGGTTGTTCACCCTTGTGTTGACCCCTGCAAATTCCCCAAATGTGGGACGTGGCAGTCCATGACAAAGTGGAAGGGAATTGGGCTTGTAACCAGATGGTTGCTGGTTCAAATCCCAGAACAGGGGTGCCCCTGAAAAAGATACCCTTTGCTCCCTGAGCATATAGATAAATGCTGCCCACTGCTTCTGGGCCTGGTCTGTGTGTGTTCACTACTGGTGTTTTAAATAGAATGGGTTGAATACAGAGGTCAAATGAACTGTCACTACACACACTGTGTGTGTGTGTGTGAATAAAAAATAATAATAATTAAATTAATTAGTAATCAAAATATAAATTAGTTATCACAATATTCTGGATGATTTGCAACCAGAAATCCCCTGAAACTCGGCAATCACACATAGTATGTGCTGTACTTTATCGTCTTTTTTCCTTCATAATTTATCAAACTTACATCACATGCTGTTGAAGCCCCAAAGCAATAGAGACAATTAACGCCTCAGGAAAACGTTTACTGACATTATGAATCAAATTAGAATTAGTCCCATTATACTTTTTCATTATTACATTCTCATTTTCTGGTTGGCTTCCAGAAGACTATGGCAATATTTATACAGAGTTTATAAAAGTATTATAAAATGTCATTATATACTGATATAAAGTTTATGCATTAAGCAAAGACACTTTGGGATCTACCACGTATAACTGCGTTAAATATTTAGCTCAGATGTTTGAAAGGTTTCTCTGTTTGTGTTTGTTGTTTTCTTCCTGCCACAATTAACTGGTTTCTTCACATTTCACTATAGTGCTGATTGTTGATAAGTGGAAACTATGCAGTGTTTTAGCATATCATTTGTGTACAATATCTATAACAGCATCACACAAACTCTGAAACCTGTAGAATAGTTGTCCTGGGTTGAAATTTATGTACACGGAAAGTTAACTCGCAGAGTTAGGGGGACTCCTAAACAAGCAATTGCTGCTTCACTGCAGACTGGGTGTTAATGTCTGTGCAAAGCCATGGAGAGGAGGGCGATATAGGTCACCGTATATTGACATAACCATATACTTATTTATCCATTTTAGTGCAGTGCCCATACAGAGCAAATAGCACCAACACAACGACAATAATTAACGAGAGACAAGAAAATATACATTTGAAACACTAAAGAAGATGTGTCAGCATTATTACTTCCCATTTATGTCATTTTTTCTGAGTAACTCATTATAGCTAAGTGTCACAGAACAATACAGGGCTGCTTTATAGCCAATATGTGTCTTAACCTGCATGGAAGCGGTTGACAGCTCCACTGCTTTTAAAACTGCAATTAGGGTAATTACATGGAACCACTTTTCAGCTGAAACTGATGAACACTGAATATGGCATAACACTGGAATTTCAAACTCAAGCACAGGTTCTTACCCACCTGTATATGAGTCAGAAACTTTGAAGCAAAAACAGAAAAAGAATCACTTTCATATGAAGTTTGTCTGAAGTTGAACATCACATTGCAGTCAAAATAAACCAATGTCAGGCCACTGAGAAATACAACATGAAAAGAATTGATGATACACAAATCTCAGTGGAATTGCATCCATATCAAAGCCAATGATTATGTGGGCAAAGCCTTGTCTGATTGCAACATCAGCTCGAGAGGAGATGAAAGAATAGTTTACCATGCGATGTCTACCTCCACGTCTTTGAACAGGTATTGCGTGTGCAATATGAAATAGATGGCTTTTAAAGTGGTGTTAAAAGTCTGAAAGCATCCTCTCCAATCAGGAGGGTTTTATAGGGAAACGAGGAGAGTGAGTGAATTAGTCAGGATTACATTAATTGTGAACAGATTAAATCTTTGGCATTTTGACACCATGGCTGAGCGTATCCAAATGTGATTTCTGAAATCAAGAATTAGCTGCAGGAGCTTAGAGATAGCGGGAGTCATGCTTATGACTTTGTAGGTTGAGTTGGATTTTTGCTGCCTTCCAGCTCTGTGAAGTTTGGGATTTGCAAATCAATTTTTTTTTATATATATTTTCTCATTTCATTGCCTTTTCGACTTTGAAGATATTACATTTGTCACATTTTTTAGAGGAGGTGCATCTCGTTTTCCACATCACCTGTCATGCAGTGACCACAAACTCATCCGTCTGTTGGTAACCAGGACTTCTTCAGTTGTCCACTCTCCGTCTGCATTGGGTCAGTATCCATCTGAAGCTGATTTGTATCTCTGACAGTAAAGACATTTTTTTTTATTTTTTTTTAAGTGCTTGATTCATCCAATGTTCTAAACAGTCATATTTTATTCATGAAATCATTTGTTTTTCTCTGATTTTCTCTGGTTAGCCAACAGTGCTGGTGGTGTGAGGTTGGCAGTTTGGTACTGATCATTAGGGGCAATTGGCATCTGTTTTTGTCTTCTAGGTTCTTTTGCTGTGAAGTTATTGGATGTTATTTGATCAGCAAGTCTTAAAACCAGATTGCGGAAGACATTCTTGTGTTTGTTGTCCCTAACAACTCATTGTGTCTTTGGGACTGTGGACTCGTTCGGATGTAAATTTAAATGTTTATTTTAAACATTAACGCTCCAGTGTGTAACCTCTGCTGCCCAAACACTTCTCAGAGCCTCAGGTGAGCCTGCAGAGGTTCCCGAAAGGACGACTCTAGGTCCATATTCCAACACTATTTCAGTATCTCACTACCTCGCCTGTGTTTCACAGAACCGGGGATAATTCCTTAACCTAAAGCCTTCTTTCAACATTTGTTTGCTCATGTTTCAGAGAACTGGGGATAATTCCTTAAAGTTCACTGTTGTCTCACTTGTCTAGCGTAGCTGTTACGCTTCTGCTGTTCCGCTGTCAGTCATCACCAAGGACATGAAAACACAGTGAGTGTGCACTGAGTGAACACATTCGTTTAAATTGAAAAGTTACATACTACAGCTTTAATAATCACTGAGTAAACAACGTAATTCTACACTGCGTGCATTGGTTGGTGTTTTTCTTTGGACTTGTAATTCTAACCAACAGGATTGTGCAGGGCCTCTAAAGGATGCCTCCGCAGCATTACTAAAAAGGGTTATTGGATGGAATATCAGGGATTTAATCCGAGATCCAACTGGTATGTCTGTTTTGGAAAATGTACTGCGTTCACTGTTAGACCACTGATACCCAAGACACATATTTTGAGACACGTAATATAGGGTGTGATCTAAACTTTTCCTAATTTGAGTTGATATTTGTTTTCCAGGGATGTAGGTGTCGGAATAGTTTATATTAGACTTCACCAGATTCCACAACGGGGAAATTCATTTGTTCAAACAGCACAGAAGTGGACGAGTGAAATGCAAAAAAAGAAGAAGAAGCTATCAAATTAGACAAAAAATAAGGTTGGTCTCTTGGTAGCTCATGATTCAGTCACATTCCAGTTTTGACAGTACCACTCCAGGAGGTGCAGCTACTGTATAACTATATTAATGTTGATGAGCGTGAGCTGGAGACAGAGGCAGTGAGCTCTGACACTCCTGCATTGGACCTGGACCCTGCATCACCACGGAGAGTCACTCTGACATCACCCGGTGATCGAGGGGAGTTGTACTGGAGCCAGGCCCGAGACCGCAGTGGGAGCTTTATAGTTTGAATCTGACCATCTGCTTGGCTCATTTAAGCAGTGACTTGACAATTGCCATTTGCATTTATAATAGTAGGTTACAATCTGTTACCTATGCCTTGCTTGGCCGTGCATCACTCAGAAAATAATCAGATGATTGGCTGACCAACCAGATCTTGCTGGAGCTCCAAAGAGAAATGTGTGAAAAAGGACATGTGAAGCTGAATTAAGATGATTTTCGGTGCTCGAACAATTGAAGCAAAACAGAACAGATCTTCTTACTGATACAAAAACTCCTAAAAACGCACAGGAAGAGTAAAAAGCAGGACCTTTAAAAAAAGTTGCCCTGAACAACATCTCTCCCCTTGAGTGAAGAAGCTAGATGTTGCCAATTTTTACTTCAAATTTATAACCGACATGCATTGATTTCAAGTTTACCTTCTACACAGAATTTATAATATAATCCCCCTTGCCAGATGGAACCAAAAGCCTTTCTAAAAATCGATAAAACATGAAATATAAAATTTCTTTTTTTTCTTTTTACTTGTGCCAGTACTCGGGCATTGATAATGCTGCAAAAAAGAAAAAACATTACTGCATTCCTTTTCACACAAATGACTCAGTAATTATTAAGACTTAATTAATCCCCTCTTATGCATTATTAGAGATATAAGCTCCCGGCTACAGATCAAAGGAGAGCAACCTTACTGGAAAACAACACTGAACAACTGAGCTGGGGGCTGCTGTGTTTCACCATCTCTTTTCCTGATGATGTCAAGTCCACATGCTCTTTGAGGTTTTATTTTGATAAGCTATAATTTCAAAGTGTTTTAAGGCAGTTAGGTATACAAGAGACTATTTTTAAATGCTGCAAACTTTCCTGAATTTGTTTCCACTCATGGGTTTTCAAAAACATTCTTTACAAACCTCTTACATTCTGTGCGGGCAGTGTTTTGTTGTTTAAAACTGCAGAGTGTAACTTTTCAGTATAAACAAATGTCTGTTGGATTTGAACCACTTTAACAGTGTTTAGATCTTGTGTCACCCTGTGACATTCTCACGCTGCACACAGGATGTGTTTTGTATTATGTCAAGACAATATGTCAAGGCAATATTGTCCTAGCAATATGAGACAGCAGCACAGAGTAGTGGCTAGCGCTGTTGCCTCACAGCAAGAAGGTCCGGGTTCGTGACCCTGTCTGACTGAGGGTCTTTCTGTGTGGAGTTTACATGTTCTCCCCATGTGGGTTTTCTCCAGGTACTCCAGTTTCCTCCCACAGTCCGCAAAGATGCAGCGGTCAATTGGACCAGAGACTTAGAGAGTGGATGGCTGTCTGTCTCTATGTGGCCCTGCGATGGACTGGTGACCTTACCAGGGTGTGACCCTGCCTTTTGCCCTATGTCAGCTGGGATTGGCTCCAGCTCCCTGCGACCCTCATGAGGAGGATAAAGCAGTAGACAGTGAATGAATAAAAGTCTTCTTGCCCCTGTTTGCCCCTGCACTGCTGGTGTGTGCAAATAAATGCTCCTTCAGTCAGGTCTGATAGTATTGCTTGACAGAGACCTTTTTCAGATAAAGACGTGGCACACAAATAATTGTTAATTTTAACAAAGACCACTGTTAACAAAAACCAAATGGAGGCAGAGGCATCAACAAGTAAAGTCACCTAAGGTTACACGCTGCAGCTTTAAGTCCTAGAGGTGAGTTTGATCAATGATCTCCTCAAGTGCATTTATGCTGGGATTATCAGTTTGTGTTCCATTAGTCTTTCAACATAATTCTTTCTTGTGTGCGTTTATTTGTGGCCGACTTTGACTGTTGACATTTGCATTTTTAAATTGAACTTAACCGTCAGGAGTCCATTGATTATTCCTTCAGTGTAATTTACAGTGCTCATGTTATGTTATTGGCCTGTGTACAGTTCATCGTGTTTACATTTATCTCGCAGTCATGTGATAGTTGAGTCTATAGTCTAATAGTGAATGCACTCATGAGAGAGGGTTCATTTTAAAGATGGAGTAGTCAACTGCACTAGACACCTTTTATGCTGTCTCACATACACCTACTGCCTCCTATATACTATATGATCTTATGACAGATCATACATAAATCACATACACTCGTTGTGAAATGTGGGCTATGATACAAGTTAGCATAGCAGGTAAAAAGTAGGAGCAGGAAGTAAAAGGTGCTCTCAGGTTGTTGCAACACGTACACTATGAAATGCAATATTTCTGACACTGTCAGAAAAGTCTTTAGTCGCAAACCCATGATAACAGTCGTCCCTGAACCTCTCTTACAGTGCAATACAGGAGCACCATTATAGGAGCCACAACCAAAGAAATCAGCATGGATTTTTCACCATCTTTCACGTGGGACAGCCTGAAATCGTACAATGTAAGTAGCCACAAAGATGCACCAGCTTTCCTCACCATTTAATTTATATCCACAATTGTCTCTGTAGCCAGTTATAATGATGTTCAAAAATACTGCGCAAGGGCTGGGTCGTACTTTCCATGCCTGCAACAAGAGTCTGCATGAATAAATGTCGTCATCCACCCATTTCTGCTGTGGTCCACGCAGACACGAACCCACCTCCAGTTTGAGTTTCAAACATCAACTGTCTAGTCCAATTGATGTGAGCTCTTTTGCTGGTCAAAAGAGACAATGAATAAGATGGTAACCATGGAAACTTGCTTGAGATTACTTGAGGAGGTTCGCTTGTACCCACACAGGACTTAAAAACAAAAGGATGTACAAAAGAGGGTAATTTCCTGGTAGAAATCGCTGCCACTGGAATGGAATGAGAGATCAAGCACGCATGTGTGGAACATTAGACTGACGTGGACCCACGTTTTAGTTTGAATGGAACTGTGGGCAGGTACGCACAGGCAGAAATGCGAAGTGGCTCTTCACAGACACGGAATACGGAATGTATGACCAGCCCTGAGCCATTCTTTTTGGTTCACATTTTCCCTGTGCCTCCAGGACATTACACTGGAGCTGATTCTGTCAATTTTTTAATGGTGTTTTTTCATAAAAGTTTTCATCAGGTTAGAATGGCTTAGAGTGGTGATGGTGGTTTCTAGTCTGGTCTGTTTTTGATTTTAGCCTAACTTAGATTTATTTCATCTGTGGCGGTGGTTTGATCTTTGTGGCAACAGTCTGGGGAGGACATTCTGTCAGTGCCCCTGAGCTCATAAAACAAAAATATGTGGGTTTGCTGTGCAAGAATTAGACAGTACAGAACTCTGACCTCCAGCCCATATGCACCTTTGGGATAAACTGAAACACTGACTGCAAGCCAGACCTTATTGTCAACATCACAACATCTCTCTGAAGGATAAATGGGAGTAAATCTTTGCAGCCAGTCTTAAATACAAGTGTGAAGGGATAGAAATTTGTTGAGGTGTGGTTAGTTTTAAAGAAGTTCCTTGTATACCTTTTGGGGACTTTAACTGATTATACTGAATAAAAACAAATTGTTTCTCAGCAGCATAAGAAAAGGAGTGCTTTAAAGTTTCACAAAAACAGCAGGTGCTGTGTCAGAAACAAGTGTTCAAGAGACTATTGCAAAAAAAAAAAAATGCACAGTGAATTGTTTAGAACCACAAGAATTGAACTGAGAGGCTCGTTCCAAACAATCTGGTAGAATGCCTCCTATTGATCCACCAGTAATAGACAGATAGAAAAATCTCAGTAGTGGTAGATAAGAGTAGTAAAAGTGCTAGTGTTGGTGAGGAGACGTTCTCACAGCAAACAAAGGGAAAGTTGTTAGTGTTCATTGGCCCGGCAGCTCAGCAGAGGCCTAAGGATAAGCCTTAAGCCAGTGCACAGCAGATAGCCAGGGGTGAGGTGAAAGCGCAGACAATACGGTGGTTAGGCTCCGAGGCAAGAAGCCTTCTGCATTGGCAGACTACACCAGATAATGTGTCACACAGCAGTATGTTGGTGTCGCAAACAACAAGCCCCTTATTCACGCTGTCAGGGGAAGCTTCATGGAAAGAATAAGAAATGGCAGAAAGGGGAGATTCGGAGAGGAAAGAGAAGGCTGAGTGAGGAATGAAAATCTCTTGAGTGGGATTTTAAGAATAGGTTAGTAAAGGTGTGATGCTGCGGGCATAGAGAAGAGATGTAGATTCCCTTCTCTCATTCCCTGTGTAGGAATTGGAAGGGCTGGCCGGATAATATAATTGGTTCCAGGAGTGGTGAATGATGCGGGGAGGGACCAAAAACGTACTCTGAGAAACCTGATGGTACATGCAGCAGAAGGAAAGGAGAAAAAAAAGGAAAACAAAATAAATGCAAGTTGACAGGCAAAGTGGGGGACAGTTAGGCTTAAGGTTATTACCATGACAAAGAGAAAAGAGCACAGTGTCTACTCCCTGCATGGAGGGTGAAGAGGTTTAAGGACAGAGCAGCAGGAGATGAGGAAGTGGCACACTGAGCATGTGTGTGGGTGTGTGTGAAAGAGAGAGAGTCTCTATGTGCTTGTATGAGCCTGCGGGTGTGTGTGTGTGTGTGTGAATCCGTGTGAGCTCCCTGTCGCTCTCCGTCTCCCTCTGTCATGCGTATGTATGTAATGATACCTCTTGCAGGGTGTAGCACTTTGTCTGCTCTGATATTAATACTCTGCAACTAGAAGATAACTAGGGAGGCTCGTGGAGGAATTGCTCCACTTCTAACGACAGAAATGATTAAGTATGTTTGTTATATGCTCACACAGGGCCCGATGTGGTGTTACAGATTGAATCAGCAGCAATAGAGACAACTATCAAAGACTGATGACTCCTAAGGGGCCCTTCAGGCATGCAGGAGACTGATTGCTCCTCTGCAGGGCAAGAAGTGACATCATCCCTGGCTGGAAGCTGTTAAGAACAGGGCTAGCAGAGTATATGCTTCATATACCATCTTTATATGCATCGCACACGCACACACACACACACACACACACATCTCTAAGCATTAGCATGGAGAGTATAGCCCGTGTTTCTTTACACAGTCGGCTGTGCCGCTTCACATCAGCCGGCCACATCAAAACAGAGGAGGACAGGGTCAGTCTCTCCCCATGGAAATACCCAGAGGTTTGTGCAGAGATGCACACAGCATCCTTGTTATTTAACACTGAGCAAAAAAATAATAATGAATTAATACTACAGCAAAAAAATACTGCATTATCTGCATCTGAAGTCCCTGAAGAGTTTCATTCCAAGATGAGATCTCCATACACCATTTAGAGCACTATAGTGCCATCAGCTGCTGCAGGCATCAGTAACTAAACAGCATCAGCATTCCACCTTTGCTGTGGTTAATAAACAAAAATAAACAAACTAAAAATACGTGTGAGCAGCTTGTTCAGTTACGTTTAAATATGATTTCACATCGAGATAAAAGAGGTTTGGGAACAACACAGGGTAAATTGGACAAATAGAAAGCTTGATTTAAAAAAACAAGGTGGACAAAAGTGGAGGGAGGAATAGCATTTGAGCAAAATGCAGTAAAGGCTTATCAGACAAGTCAAAATTACTCTTTGATCCCATTAGTTGGGAATACACAGACACCATGCTTCAGTCTTTTTTTTTGCCATTATCCTTATCTTCTAATGTATGTCTCTTGTTTCTTGTCAAGGACCAGGTGAAGCATGTTTCCTTATCAACTTTGTTGTTTTGGGTCATCTAATATTTGTTTTTCATGACATCTGTCTCTGGCTTTATACAGTGATGCTGCAGCTGTTTCATTACACGGTGTGGTGGAATACAATGTGCATTAGGTGTAGTAAGAGAGTTTGTTTACTGTAACAGTTATGATTGAGTCTGCCACATTTGTATTTGTAAAAAAGGACATTTTTTTTCATGTCCATTCATTTAAAACATCAAAGTCAATAAATACAGTGGGATACATTGTCCCCATGGGGAAATTAGTCTTTGGACTCAGTGGTGCTGCATACATCACAATCAGTCAATAAGTTAAAGCTACACACATCCCAGTGAATGATTAAATAAATATAAATAAAATAAATATCAACATTTTATATGACCACATATTGCGCTCACATTATGAGTTTACCATTAATGATATGTTGTATCATTACTGTTTTTTTTTTTGTTTTTTTTTGTCCTTCCAAATGTCCATTCACGTCAGTACACCAGCCTGACTTATTATAACACCTACAGGTGTTTAATAGTTATTCACAAATACAGTACTTAACATAATCTATGTTGCGCACACTCACTCACTGCCCTGGATACATGGCTCATCCCATTATTATTATATGACATGTGTAAAGCATGTGCTTTGGCAGGATTAAGAATATGGTGAACAAGCTGGAAAATACTGTGTGGAAAAATGATCTAATGTGAATGATAAAAAATGAGAAAAAAAATTCTCATATTGTCCAGTTTTAAAAATGTATGTTTTTTTTTTACTTGTCAGATTAGGGTCTCCAGACTGTCTTGGGTTTCCCCAGATCACAAATATGTACAGAGTATAAATTCACTGTCTAATATTTGAACTAATGTGATGGTTAGCCTGCCCCCATATGACAGTGTTTTGCAGACCCACATTAAAAAAGATTATTGGGTTTTCAACATCAGAATTGCAAGGTTATCACCGGCTGTGACACAGACAGATGGGTAATTCATTTAGTCACTTTCTGGACTCAATTATCTGATGGGGCATTGTGATTTCTTTTCTGCCTCTGTTGAGTTTGCTACAGCATTAGACTTAGCAAAATATGTATTATTTTCTCTCCCTGGCTCAGATTTTTCTGCTGATATTTTCCACTTGTATGGATTTTCTTGAACTGGGAATTAACAGAAGCAGAAGGTTCTTCTACACCTTATCTCCTCAGGCAGGCGGGTTAAGTTTTCCTGTTTTTGTTTTTTTAACACTGCACAGCATAACACAATTCACTAGAAATTCCCAGTGAGTGATCTGCACAGTGAAGGTAAGAATGACAGCAGCAGCTTCTGCATGGCTCCACATTATATATATATATATATAATTTTTTTTTATTTTTTTTTACATAAAATCTGCCCAATTTTACTCTTTGAGAGTGACCCATCAGTATAAATTTCACTGTATAAAATAAACTGAGCACCTGGGGCTGTTTATACAGTAAACACCAAGTGTTACCAGACACTTATTATAGAAATGATACAGTTACAGTAGAGAGAATAGGACAGGTGGTGACAACATGCAGCAATATGGATTTTTACATGGGGGTCTGCTCTCACAACAGACCACCCCCTTAACAAGATACCTGACACTAATATCACTCAATTGGACAGTGTTGTACTGGTCGTGTTTCAGCTCCTGATGGATAACGTGTGCTCCTGGACTTACTCGGCCATGTTCACTGCACACTGCATTTCAGCATCCCAACAGTATTTGCACCACTGATATTTATTTTAAAAAAAAAAACAAAAAAAAAAAACAGCCTAAATGTTAGTCCAAACACAGGGTGATGGATGCGACAAACTGTAGGGTTTGAACTGACAAATGGGTTGTGTCATCACCAGCATGAAGTGCAACACAGCCGTGACATGGTGCGAATTATACGGCAGCAAGACATTTAAGAAGATAAGCGGGGCAGGAATTATGGTGCAGAGTCCTGCAGGGTGCT
Source organism: Brachirus orientalis (assembly GCA_016785285.1). Classification (NCBI taxonomy): domain Eukaryota; kingdom Metazoa; phylum Chordata; class Actinopteri; order Pleuronectiformes; family Soleidae; genus Brachirus; species Brachirus orientalis. Next base: position 2,946,857 of record JAFBJR010000504.1, on the reverse strand, counting down.
CGAATATAAGTGTCAAAAGATATTTCAGTCATGGCTATGTGTTTTTGTTAGCACTGTTACAAACTCCAACTTGTTATTAACTCTCTGACTTGTGATTATGTTAATTAAGAAGACGTGATTGACACATCCTTTCACTTTTAGGGGGGGAAAAAAACAAAGATTTTTGCATATTTTTGGAGACAAGAAGCTGTGTGATGATGTTGGAATGTCAAGGCTTTGTACAAAATAACACTGTTATTCTTTTATCTTTGACATGATTAAAATGACTTTTTTTGGCATTTTTTAACTAATATAATGTTACAAAGTCGATGTTTTATTACTTTTATATATATATATATATATATGCAAAAGGTCTCGGGGCATTACCAGCTTCCTTGTTTTTATGTCTGTCAAATTCTGTGACTGAAAGTTGGTTTTATGTAATTGAACGTTGTCAATGAGTTTAACATCATTTAACATACTCGTACAACATGTGTTAGTAATGCTCAATCATGTCTTGAACAACCCTGATATTATATAACAGATATTTGTTAACATGAAATAGTAGAAAAAACAGGTAATGTTCATGTGTAAGGGTAACGTCACACTACTTTTTTTTTCCTGAAAAAATATAGTGTGTGTATAGATAGATAGATATACTGTATACACATATACATGCACGCACATGCACATACACTTTCCAGTCAAATGTTTAAATACACTTTGTGTCCAAACTTTGACTGGTAGCGTATATATGTATAGTAATGGGTTAACTGTAAGTCAGTGGTATTGGATCACATAAGATTAAATGTAGATACTGTATGTACCTTATAAATTGAATGTACAGTTTAAATGAAATGGCAAAATTCAGCAGCTATCTTACAAGCTACATTTATAAATAAATAATTAGATTAGAATAATCAGAACAGAAACCTACACTGTTTGTCACTGCTTTAATCAACACATTTCACTTCAATTACATTTATTCATAATACTGCTATTAATTAAACACTGTACAAGTCTGCCAGAAAAGGAATTGAAGTGTTTGACTATTTTACCTGTGAGGGAATAAAGGTTATTTTTAGAAGGTTATATTAATAATATAACTGAATATAACCTTTTTTTTCTTTTTTTGTCTTTTTCTTTAAGCAAAGGTCAAACTTCATCTGTGGTTGAAAGGAGGTTATGACAGAACTGTGCAACATCACTGATTGTTAAAGAAGAGACAAATATATTAATGAGATAGTTACAAAAATTTCAAAATGAAAAAAATAAAACAACAGCTCGATGTTAAAAAAAAAAAAGGCTGACATTTCTTCTGCTTTTGTGTCTTTCTGAATTAGCCGTGATCTATGCTCGTCGTCTAACTTTGAACATAAGCAGAGACGAAGCTCGTAACCCTGAGTGACAGGGAGCAGTCTGTCTGAAACCTGTGTTTTTTAAAGAAAAAAAATCTAAGATGTGACTTGTGAAAGCTTACCTAAATTTAGGTCTTGCGGCCATCCTTCACCCTGAAACCAATTTGAAATAGTCAGGCACGTCCAACCCTCTGACCAGCACCTGAACGGTAAACGTTTTCTTGCCAGAGTTTGACTCAAATGCAATTTGAAACAGGCTGAGAAAAAGATTTCACTTGATTTGCCAACTTTTTTTTGTCACTGTTCACCCACAATACAACCTTTAATATAATACTGACAGCATCAGAAGCATTGGTCATGCTATGCAAACACTTCTACTGCTGTTTTAAACAGATTCTGCATAAATATTCATTTCTTACTAAATTTATTCTTTTATTTCACTAAAGGTATGTTCTTCCCATATACTATATTTTTTCTCTTTTATTGAATGAAATGGATTTCCAAGGTTTCTTGTGCTTAGTTCTTGCAGAAATGTGTGTGTACTTCAGTTGCAGGAATATAAATGCACATATAAATGTAGCAGCCTTCACACAACAAAAGGGCAAGTTGTTTCACCCAATCAGCCTTATCAGAAGTATATACTGCAGCAGAAAATCAAGATACAAAACTAATCTGTCATTTATATACAGTGATCTGCATTATCAGTCAAGGCTGTTCCTTGAATAAAATATGCATATTACATAATAGGAATGTACTGTATGTGCAGAATCTAAACTGAATCATTAATAATAATAATAATAATAATAATAATAATAATAATAAAAAATAATAATAATAATAAGAAAAAAAATGTAGACATTAGTTTTTCGGTTTCACTAATTCATCCTTAACCATCCACTGATCTTTTCAGCAACCATTAACTTCATTTTGCACATGTACAAATATTCACACCTGAGCAAGTAAAGTCATATATTCCTCATCCATTCCTTTTATTCATTTCATTATTTTTACTGCCTTTGTCATCAGGTTGCATTCGCTGACACAAAATCTAATTCTAACTACTTCACAAAGCTAAATTCAAATGTCTTATTTACTGCCAATCATAGAAGTACTACAGAAAAACTAAAAATTAAATAAAAGTGCTTTCAATTTGCATTTCCTATCACACAACTCGATTCAATTACAGCTGACAATAATTCATAATCATGCCTTCGATTAATCTTGAGGTCAAATGTTTTGTTTTGTTTGAGCCCAAAGTACAAAGTTTAATAATATTCAGTTTCTATTTGATATCCCAGAAATCAAAGTAAAGCTGAACATCTGTAGGAGCTAAAAAACAGAAAAGACAGAGCAGACTCGGGACGATTTGTGACGATTGGTCCTGCCAGTTCATTTCCTACTGATCAACTCATCACAGCAGCTTTAAATGAAATAATTCAGCAATTGTGAATGAACATGCATTAGATATTCATCAGTCTTTGCAGTGCATGGCCTGCTGGAATATCAGCAGCGGATTTGCATTTTTTGAAATAGTGGGGGAAAGGATGTCAAACAAAGGTAGCAGTTGTGATGTCGTTTGGAGTTTTTTTTCTTTCTCTAATGATGTTCCACTGAAAACCTAGTTCTTGCCCTCTATAGAAATGACCCACAAGTTAGGAAACATGCAGTGGATGGTATTAATGCCCCCACCTTCCCAAAAACCCTTTCAGTATGTTCTGACAAAAAAAAAAACAGTCTGCTCTCGTGCTCACCATTGATGGTATTCAGAGCCACTGTGCCTGCATTGTTCATTGACTAATGGAGGTTTTCCATTTATCCACTATGGAAGACATTTTAGCTGCTCACTTTGAATAAATCTGGCTCTGTAAACTTTTTATTTCATCATAACTAAATTCCAAGGATACTAATCTTTTTTAAGAGATAGCTTATGTCTTATATTGACTACCACTTCATCTGCTTGTCATAAATCTAGAAGGAATAGTTTTTTGATTTAAAGCAATAAATGGAAAGAACAGATATTACTCTCAGCAGAGCTCATTGTTGTGTGGCTCCATATTAAGCGAAAGATAAATCCAGCAGGGTTTGTGCGCAGACTAATAACTGTTTTAAGTCCTAATAAAACCCAAACATCTGAGATGACTTGGGAAGTTGATAGACGCTTGGCAAGAGGGAGCTTGCTCAAGATGTTAAAACCCTATTGTCAGAGCCATCCTGCTCCAAAACCCAAACAGACATTCATAATCACCTTTCCCTCATTTTATTTATTTAGGTCTTATCAATGTTTGTGCATACCACAAATGCCAAATCGCTCTCTCTGCAGGCAGGGATTTACCAAATGTAAATATGGCAAGAGAGCATTTTCCACTTCTCTGCCAACATCTTCATCAATCAAAGCTTTTATTACCTGAATTTGACAATGGAACAAATGTGGGAATCATTTTTTTTTCTTTTTTTTGTCACTGTTACTGGAAAGTAATCCAAACACATTGTTGCAAGTAAATTCTTTACACATGGCGAACAACACAAACCAGTGATTTACAGCTTGAGCAAAGTCTTCTTTGATAACAACATTTCTAAAAACACTTTTCTATTCAATAATGTAATTCAATTCCCCCTTTAAAATATTTCCAGATCGCCATGGAAGCCTATCTACTGCCAAGGTTTAAGTGTCGAAATGTAACTTGTTCACATAACAATTCAGTTGTTCTTTTTCCGTTTTTTTCCGGGATGTCCATTTTACAGCCAAAAAAAGAAGATATTGCATTCGTGGTTGTTCAGAATTTGTTGTACACTGCCAGTGACCCTCTGCTACACATCGAACCTCCACAAACTAACTTCTTCGTCTTGCGGGTCTGAATTCACTGCAAACAACCTCCATCATGAGTCACAGGTATTCCAACAGGACACACTTAGTTCTAGTGGGAGGTTGCACACACATTACCAGCCCTAATCCTCTTATTCCTTTTCTCCTTTCAAAAATGTGTCTTTCCTCTCGACCTCATCAGAGGAGGCAGTATTTCTATCCTACATGCCGACTGGCAGCTGCTGCGAGCTCACACTTCATTTTGCGGGGGCTCCATGAAGCTCAAGGTCCAGTGAAACACAAATAACACATGCTGTAGAAAAAACAGAATATCCTTTTCCATGTGCTGCTCATCTGTATTGTAGACCGAATCACAAAAAAAGATCTGGCTGACGGAGAATGCTTTGAAGGTTTTAGTCATACCCCAATGTGCTGGTTTTCTTCTCATGCGCCTCGTCAAGGTCTCTCCCTTGTGCGCATGGATCGTAGATGCTGGGCGAGGATCTGGTACAAAGAGAATTGCAGATCAACCCCAGCTTGACAGTGTATGAATACAGCCAAGCACAAAGAGACTAAACAGCACTGCTTGCACCTCAACATAAGTAAAAAGCTTATTTAATTTAGCATGAAATGAGCGGAGAGGAATTTATGGTTGTATACATAACTGTGAGTATTTTCCTTTTCTTTCCTTGGCATTGTGCCCGAAAGAAAAAAAAACGACACTTGCAGTTGTTCAGAGTCATATTACAACATTTATAAAAGTGAATCTACTGAGGCAAACCATGATCCGTGGTTTGCAGTAGTGAGCAGACAGACAAATAAGCGACACTAAGGATGCTGCTGTGATTGTCCTTGCTGGGCTTGATGGCTCCAGCATCTCATAAACAGACAGCCCTCCTGTGCTTTTCATTCAGTGGACATCCCACAAGCCTTTAGTCAACAGTAGTTGTGAAGGCAAAAAAAAAGCAGCTCATTAATGGCTGAGACTGATATAGGCGAGCAGGGATCCAGCAAGTGGACGGGCGAAGCACAAACAAGCAAATAACAGGCATTCATAGGATCCGCGTGGTGTTGGAGACAAGCTTAAAATGTGCAATTTCTCTCTCTCTCCCTGTCTCTTTCTCTTTCAAACACAGCGGTGTCAGTCTCTGCAGCTAAGATGAGTTTCTGAAGGCAAAAAATATCTATTTGTGCCACTTCATGTTTGTTTACACAGACAGAAGTTCAGTGATTTCTCTCTCACACACACACACACACTCACAGATGCATCTTACAATTAAAGCTAAAACACAGCTCAAATCGTTTTACAAGTGTGTGTATGGATACAATTAGACATTAGTGCGGTGCAGTTGTAACACTCCTAATTTCTCCAATCAGGTGGAGGCCGCATTAACACTGAGCAGATGTCAGTTCAAACTCCATATGTGCAAAGTCTTTGTGAATGAAAACGGGCAATTTAACGGCCGGGATCCATGCAGATATGATGAATAATGACTCTAATTCCCACCCTCAAGTCTGACTGATCTTAGAATAACTGAGGAGTTACTGACATTAAAAAGTGGTAAACACCTTTCAGGCAAACTTTGAATTTCACAGTTTGTTATTCATGAAACCTCAGCGGTAGTGAAGAGGTGCTGGAAAATGCACTTTTACTAGCAGTATTTGACTCTTTTCTTACTGTTTTAGAACTCTGTGACGACAGTCTATTTTCACTGTTTCTGTAGTGCAGCATGATAACAATAAAGCTTTGTGATTCTTGAATTAATTCAGTATTTAAAATAGACTTTAGGTTAAAACAGCTACCTAGCTGAAAATAGGAAACTTCTGTACTCAAGTCTGTTTAAAGTTATATTTGTTGTCGCTGTTGTTGTTATTAGTGCTATCTCTGTATGCTGCCATTTTATACTTCTAGTCCAGTAGCTCCTTCATTGTGCATTTGTAGTTCAGTAAAAATAGACTGCAGCCACACACACACACACACACACACACACACACACACAATCCAGTTTATGCAACTGCCAATACAACTTTACAAATTACAGTGTGTGGAAAAGGATGTCACATTTCCCTCCACGTCTTCGAGGGAAAAAAATAACTCTCTGCGTGTTTACGTGAAGATGTTTCTCAAACCACTCAGTGAATAAAAGACAGATGTCAGTGATAGAGGAGTTGGAGAAAAACTCTGTAAGACATAAAAGGAGATGAAGGAAGAGATATCAAAAGTGATATAACGTCAGCTTGTCAATAACTTTATAATACTGCTGCAAGAGCACAGCTCTCCATTGCTGCTACCGACAGTGAGAGCAAATGCATTTCACAGCACAAAACACATCAGCCTTTGTCACGGATGATCATCACGGAGGGGGCCATGCAAGGTGAATGTATATGTAAAAAAAAAAAAAATAAAATAAAAACCTGGACCAGAGTAGGATTAACAGAATGAGTCTGTTAATACAGTGACTTATTTTCAGAAACTCACGTTCCACCTCATAAAATAATTATCATTGTTCTTGTCTTTTCAAAGCTCCAGATATCAATGAAACCAGCTCTCCCTTTGTCCTGCTTTAATCACTCAGATGAACAGTTTTTAATCAAATCTGGAAAATTTCAATGGACGCCCCCCCCCCCCCCCCTATCACTTTCCCCCCCCCCCCCCCCCCCCCCCAATGCTTTGCAGCTACTCTCGCCTCCATTTCCTGTTTTACGTTGCACATCAAAAATCTGTTCCATTTCTATTGTGCTTGTGCTGTGCTTCCAGTTTCCTTCTTTATTAAAAAGGAGGAAAACGACAATTTGCCTTTCCCCTCAACAAATAAAGTAAGAAGTTACCTAGTGTACTGAAGATATTACATATTAAAATAAATAAAAAAAAAAAAAAAAATAAGGGTCTATTCCACAGACATGGATTAAACTAATCCTGGTCTAATACACTGAAAAAGAGAACTTGGTCTGCCTGTCTGTGAAACCAATCCCTAAATCTCATTGAATTTAAAATGTCTTTACACTCAACACAATATGGGAGACATATCAACAAAACTGTTTTTAATAGCACAAAGCTGGATCATACAAATGTACATAAACATTTGAATATGTTCACAGTATAAAAATGTACATTAAATGATAAACTCCACATTTGGTTTGAACTCGCATATATACTCACGCCATATATCTCCCACTGTCTGCCCCCCCTTTTCTCACGGCTTTCATAGCTTAATATATTAATCTATTCTCTTTTATCCACCACTTCAGATTATATCAGACCTCAGCTGTATCCCTGCAGTGGCAGCCTATATACAGTTTAGTGTCGCCCCAGTGTGATGTCTGGCAGAGGACAGAAAAATTGATTGTTAAGCCTTGATGTTCTTGTCCGATACGTTTCCTTCTACATTTAACTGACACTTCTACACAGTGGGGGAATTAAACATAGTTGTATGACTGTCACCTCCTTCTCCGTCTCTGCTTTTACACAGAAAATACTTTGGCGTCTCACAATAGCAGATGTTACAATAGCTGCTGCAATGATTAATTTATACATGACCTCAAATGCATTTTGCTGCATAAACACAGCTGACGGTATGTCTGTGGCGAACGCTCAGTCTGATATACATGTATGTAAAATATTTACAGGATACTGCCGGAAATATCTGAGCAGAAAAATGATCAGTGATGACCGCTGTGCTGGATCTGAATAACGTTTGCATTCTTGCCATTGGGTTGAGCCAAGCTAGAGATTCTGAGCTCATCTGTCCTTGACTCAAGTGTGGCCTTTCTGCTGCGGCGTCAAGGCTTCTTTGATGTGAGAACATTGCCCCCTGCTGATTCTCTTTCATACACTATGAGAGCTGACTGACAGAAGACGTGTGAGATGCGGTCACTCAAATTCCGTACAGCAATCACTCTTAGCTGCTTCTATTCTTGTGTCACTCAGAAATCGGTTCCCCGTGAGTCTCATCTCTAGCAGCAAATGTGTCACATTCTGGATATGTTGTTGATATTTGATATTTGTTTCACACAGGGGGGGGGGGGGGGGGGGGGGGGGGGAATCACACAGAATAAAGTTTGAGATGTCTAAATAATTCATAAATATCATAAATAAATATTTATTGCAGGCCAGAGAGAAAAATACTAATTGATGCAGAGCATCAAGGCAACAGTTACTCTCACTGCACCATCAAAGCCCATAAAAAACAGACTCCTTATCTTAAATATTAAATATTTTATAATGGCATTGTTGTAGCTTTAAATATTTATGATTTAATTTGAAAAAAAAAAAACAACAATTACATTTTTTTTATTTAGTTGGACATTTGAAATTTCAGGTATAGGTTTCATCAGTGATTCATGCTGCTCAATCTTGATTAGCTGATGGAAGAATGTGAGATCACCTTTCATAACTGAAGCCCAGCATTTATTTATTTATTTTTTACATGAAACAATTAGTCAGTGAATCCCACTGTGGTTCATCAAGTTATTAATCATGATTAATGCAAAACTGAAGTGCATCTTCTTATGATAGCTGACCAGATTATTTCTGGGTGTTGCATTGTTTGGGTTTTTTTTGTCATTTTCAGACATTTTATAGACGAATTAGATGAATTGTGGAAAGAACTAATCAAGAATGAAAACAACTGCTTGTATAGGACTACAATAATAATATAGATTTATTTGCAAATTATTTTGTGTTGCTGCTGGTCATGGGCAGAGCTAGAAACCGCAGATTAAAGCTCCACCTAATTATTATTTAAATATGTTTTTTCCTAACAAATTTCTGATCTTTTAATCATTTGTTTTTCTTAAGAAAAACAAAACATTATGCAATTAAGAATGCAATTCCCACAAACCTATGCGGCTACATCAATTGCCTTGTTTTGTCCAACTATGTCCAGAACATAGATATATTCTATTTATTCTTATTGATGTTTACCAACTGATTAACTGACCTATTGTTGCAGTCAGTGAGCAGAGTACCAAAAGTGTGAGTGTGAGAAAATGCTGCTGTAATGGAAGATACATGGGTCTGATGCAGGTTACAGAAAGAAAACATCACAGACAAATGGGAACTAGCCAAAACCAAAAACAGAACCCCATTAATCATTGATTAACAAAACTTATTTTCAGGGCTTTAATAATGAAGGGGACAGAGATGGAGTGCAGCGAGCAACTGAAAAGGAAACTTTACTGTAAATTATGTGTTTCCTTACAAAGCTCCAGACAGCTGTCAGAGATAAAGTTTACAAGTTCAAGTATGTGTCACAGTCCTACATGCCATGTGGATCCCATTTCATCTGTCAGCCAGGAAAGTATATATTTCACGATGAAATGCTCCTGTCCACCAGCTGAGTCATCCAACATAATGGTTGAAAGATGGTGAAATTACCTGGTGAGAGAAATTTGTATTCTGGCAGCATCCCTGCCTCCAACTGATGATAAGCCTTATTCTCACCATGTCTGCCTTGTTAGAAGAAAGCCTTCAATTAGCAGTCAATTCTATTCAGCATTTCCTATCATGCCAGTACTATTTACATTCACATGCCTAACGGTTGCAGGAATCACTTCTGTGGGGTGAGAATATGAGTAAACCCCGCTGTGAACAAAGTGCAAAAATAAGTGTTTGTAGTAATCACAGTCACAGGCCCCTAATACCTGATGCTTCCTAACACGGGCTATAGATGTGTTCAACCATAAGGTGAAGTGTGATCCTTTCAGTCTTAACCCTGGATGAAAAACCGAGGCTCCAGCAAAGAGATGAAACACCTCTGTTGCTTTGATTTGCAGCTTCATGTTGGTGGAAGTCTGTGCTTGCCCTCAGCATGATGCCTGTCCCCTCACCAGGTGTTCCTATAGTGGGGAAAAAAACCCACTTAGTGATTTTTTTTTTATTATCAATATGACATTGTTGGATCCACCACAAATGCATTTAAAACAGTACAGTAAATGCCTTGCGGTTAAATAACGTGGTAGGCACATAAGGAGGAAGCTATAATATTAATAAATTAGTATTTGTGTGGTTGGCATCGCATTTACTCTAGTGAGCTGACAAGCATTGCATTTGAAAAAAAAAGATTTTCTGAGGATAATAAGACATCAGCAGTCAGCCTCACGTCTCGCAACTCAATGACCAAACTCATACTGAGAGGCTGAGGAGCATCTCAATTCCTTTGCGTGTTTGTAAATTGGCCCAGTGTGATGATTTTCATTTAATGTCATTATTAATAGTAGTTTTCGAAGGTTGTAATAGGGGCCAGACACAAAAAGGAATGTATTTTCAGGCCAGTGGGAATCTTTTATCAATAAAAAAGGAGCTAAAGGCCAGATTGCTGCCACCCCCCCCCCACTTTCACTTAGCACCTGTGTCTTGCTGGGTTTGCCCAAATGCACTCCAGGTCAGCTCGATTTCCAGAAGACCCCCTGCTGAACTCAGTAAACGGAGACAAAAAAATGTAATTGATTTTTTTTATGTGGTGCACTTGTAAAAATTTAATGTAAACTCAAAAACAAACTGGCTGAACTAGTGCAGTGATCTGAGGGCCAAACCAGAGATTAAACAATACATAGGCTATTGATATAAAATGGCCACAGTATATTGAAGAATTAAGCTAAAACAACAAATCTGTGCCCTTTCAATGGTTGATTGTCTCTTAATCCACAGAGAATAACTTATCTTTATAAAATAAACATTTGCTAGATCCCTTGGGGGAAAAAAGGGCACTGATTAAGGCTAATAATTTGCTATATTAGTATGTCCCCCCCCCCCCCCCCAATAATAATGTATCGCAATAAAAAAACAAACATATGACATGTGCTAAATAGCATACAGACATAAATCTTGAAATTAATTTACATTTTTAAAAAAATGAAAAGATATAACTTGAATAATAAAAACCTAATCATATACCTCCACAACTGACATCTGAAATTAATTGCCAGATCGATCTTACTGGGGAAAATCAGCCTGACAGTTGCCTAATTGCTTGTCATACACTCGCATTTAATTTCATTTTCTCCAAGTGAATCTGATTATAAGAGTCATTGTTTACTTGCTTGCGTCTAAATGTTGATATTTATTTGAGGTTCACCTTTATAAATCTGTAGACAATTCATCTAAGGATTTTGCACTAACAGCCTAGGCACTTTCATTCTGCTCTGCACAATAAACAGGGTGAGGTAAGGATAACTGTATGTTTCAGTGAAACAATCCAAAAGAAAGCAAAGTTTAAATGGAGTATCAAATAATGCATATTCTCATGAGTGACGTGAGAGACAAAAACAACAGCCACCAAAAAGAAATGACTACAAACAGAAGCCTGGTTTCTCTTCAAATGTCTGCAAATCTGAACCAAATTTTCAGAAGTTCTGTAAACGAAAATGCACATTTATATGTTTCTATCCACTACAGAGTGGGAGTTAGTTCGCAAAGTAAAGCAGTACATGATGTAAAAGCAGGTCAACACAGAAGTCTAAGAAGGCACAAGAGTGCCAAGCAAGATTTAAAGTGTTGGATGAATTGCTGTTTCACATCTATAAATGTAGTAATATTTGCTTGTTGTAGTTAAGCCTAGGAATGTTGTGGTTTTCTCATCAGTCCATGCTTAACCTCTGCAGTTCTCATTTCATTTCAGTTAGAATCAATTCCCACAGAATCTGTTTCCATTCCACTTATTTTCATTGTTCTTTTTTATTGATACACTTTCTCACCCACATGCATAAAAACCTTTACACAATTTTTCAAGATAGCACAGCTCCCTTTTCTGACACTTTCATACATCAGTATTTCCAGTGGAAAAAACTACAGTTACATATATCTGCAATTCAGTATTTAACAGTCAAAATGGCATCACAGATGTCCGTAATTCAGTTTTGACGTCACTATTGCCATTCATGTTTGTCATTATAGATATCTCCATTTCCAATTTCAGATATCTACAATGTCATTATGACTAGTCATAATTCAAGTTCAATATATGTTTAATTATCCTCTATTGAAAATAACTACACTCCATACAGTCCATTTTCGACTTAAGTAAGGTTAGAAAATAGTTGTAGATATGTTAAACCATTACATATTACCATTACTTCGTTCTCACTAGAAAAAATTGTAGATACCTGTAACTATAGCTTTGACTAGTCGAAATGACGTCACAGATATCAGTAATGGTAATTCCAGATTCCAGTCAAACTTGGTGACCAAATGTTAAAAAGGCTTGAACTAGATGGGGTGTATCTCACCTCTCTATGCCAAGGAGACCATTACCCCACAATCCGTCTGTGTTGTGGGTATCGGAGAAGAGGGTGGTTTTATGTTGCAGCCTTCTGCGTCACTGTTCAAAACAGAGGAAGTTGTAGCTTCACCGCACCAATCGGCTGTGGGGATTTTTGGGACGCTCTGCCTCAACAATACAGGCAGCATCACAGGAAAGCATTTTTTTAAGTCCTCTTATGTAATTTCCACACGTCCTGTCGAACTATTCATAGACCTTTTTGTTATATTCCCCAAATGAGCGACCTCGCGGCGGTTAACTATAATCCTTGCTGAGATGACAAGGCAGTACAGTTAGCCAGTCTCTGTTAGCTACTGTTAGCATGGTGCCAGATGCCGGGCTAGTTAGCTAACGTAACCTCCTTGGCAGCTAGTCGCTTAAAGTAGTTTCAGGAATCTCTGTGGGTGAGTGTCACCATGTCGCTGAGCTGTTGAACATTTGGGTGTAAGGTGTCAGTCAACAAAGGCGACCTGCCGGCACAGTCCGATGTGTTTCTTATACTCGTTACCACCGTTGCCTGGTTGAAATTCAAGCTAGCAAGGGGAACCTGAGGTTAGCTTAACCGCTACTTCAACAACATCTAGCAAACTGGAAAAAACGTTGGATTTGGTCGGGTTTAAATCGGGATCGGCGGGTTCGCTGACCCCTCAGAAGAAGATGAAGAAGAGGAAGGAGCTGAACGCCTTGATCGGACTCGGGGACAGTAAGAGAAAGAAGACAAAAAAGGGGTCTGGTCACCGCCTCCTCCGAACCGAGCCGCCGGACTCAGAGTCCGAGTCGATTTCAGACTTTGACGAGTTCAACAACCTGAACGGCGGAGCCAACTTTAGCAAGTGAGTGAGCGGCTCAGTAACATTTTGTCATAGGGGATAGTCACTGGCGGATAATGTCCTTAAGTGGCTGCTCAACTCCTTGTAATTTCTGAAGAAAACGTCAAGTATTCATAGCAAGGTTTTTTTTTAAATTATTTAGTAATCGATTTCTCCCCCTAAAAAAACCCCAGTCATGAATGTATTGATGCAGTTGGTTTCAGGCTCAAATGCCTAACACAAGGGTTTGACAGCTCTTTTGACAGCTGTCATGTCATGCATACATGGTAGAATACTGAATATTAGAGCTGCAGGATATTAGGTTTACCATCACATTTGAAAAGTTGGGCAACAGTTTACATCCACAGAAAATGTATTCAAAATCTGTTATTTACTTTCCAGTAATGCTTCTTACAGACAAAGAAACACAATAGAGTTAGCACAAACCTCTGCCAAGGCCTCTCAGTTTACCCCCTCCACTTAAGATTACACTTAAGGTGTAAGGTTAACAATTTTGAACCCAGAATTTGAATCCATGTCCATCCATTTTAGTGGATGACAACTACAATTGAATAATTTCTTCCCATTTTTTGAGATATGGTGCTCATAGTCAAACAAAGCCAAAAACAACCTTAGGGACAATAATCTATCAATAGCACTGCACTTACTGTAGTATGAAGCAGCTCATTTTTCAGTGCCATCATTTTGTGTAGTAGTAACAGACCTCTAAAATTACTTCGTTCATTCATAATAAATGAGGCTGTGATGTTGTCATATCTAACTTAACCATGTTCCCCCTTCTCACAGAAGAAGCTACACACAGTGCTGCAGCGTGTGCTATCCCTTGTTTCTGTTCATCATACTAGCTGCTTGTGTCATGGCCTGTGCTGGACTCATTTGGATGCAGATTGCACTGAAAGAAGACCTTGACTCCCTAAAAGAAAAGCTGCACAGCAGTAAGAATTTCTTTTCTTCATCATAAACCAACAGTTAAACTTGTGATGGCCATAAAAAGCTCACTGCCCTTTGAACACAAAACTCTGAATTACCCAAGAACATGCATTTTTAACATTGCCTTTAATATAGTGTATTGTTTTTTGTAACAGTGGAATCCAGCCAGAAGGTATCATCAAGTGAAATTCCAAAACTAAGTGACGACCTGAAAAACAAGGAGAGAAAGCTTGATGATATCGAGAACGGGGACAAGGGGTTAATAAAACTCTGGTCTAACTTAACAGACATGAATAAAAAGGTTAGTTATCATCGCTGAATGAAATTGTTTAAACATATCATACTGTCAGTTATAAACTACACCTCATAATAACAACATGTTATATAGTTTGTCTCATCAGCGCAGCTGTTGTGTTTCATCATTGTGTTGGTTTGGGAATTTTACACAGTGATATGGTAGATTGAGAGTTGCTTGTGGACATCCTGAAGGTCCATTATGAAATAAATTAGTCAGATTACCTTCCCCTACTTTGTGATGTAACTGTCATTTCACTCTTACAGATCACTTTGCTAGACTCAGCCGTGAACCACTTGAAGGCCAACTTGAAATCCGCCGCTGATTTGATCAGCCTTCCGACAACAGTGGAAGAGCTTCAAAAGGTTAAGAGCATGGAATAAAATGGTTCAGAATGTGTGCATTAATATTTTGTTATATTGCCTGGCCTCATAAAATATTTTTCTTTTCCAGAGTGTTGCCACAATTGGTAGCACACTAACAAGTGTCCAGCATGATGTGAAGACAATGCAGGCTGCCCTTGAAAAGGAGGAGAAAGATGATGGCTTGAAAAAGACAATGGTAAAGATTCAGTGTTTGTTTTTTTTTGTTTTTTTTTAATTAGTTTTGTATTTTAATTTTGAACATTCATTCAATATGATATGGTAATACAAATTAATAAAAACTAAATGTGACAATACAAACGGATGTAAAAAGTAAATCATAACTCGTATTCAGCAGTGTTGTTCCCTGTTGTTCTCCCATGGCACAGACTGGCTCCACTGTTTGTTTATCTTGATGATTCATCTCCTGATATTGTCAAACTGGTTGTGGATGGAAAGTAAACGCACAACAATTTATAGTGTTGCGAAAGAGGTTGTGGATGAAAAGTAAACACACTTTCTATGTACAGATTTTCTTGAAATTGGGTCTAAATTTGGGTGCCTATTCTCAGATTAATAAATCAGTGCTATTGTTTGTTAGGATTGTAAACTCTTAAAAATCAAATCATCTGCTTCAAATCTGCATCATTGTAAGTCTGTGTGGCAGGATATACCTCATTGTTTATTTTGGCAAATGGTTATGTACAGTATCTATAAACAGATTTTTCCCACAGAGTGAGCATCAAAATAGTGCGTGTATACAGTCACCTGACTTTTGTAATTGTGTTATGTGTGGATAGGTGTGGTCTGACCACTGAGTACAGAGTAGTGTTGTATGCTTTTGTTTCTAGAAGTTTAAGTTTTCATTCTTTTGCTTCCATCTTTCATGTTATCTCTATTTCTTTTAATCAAGTTTGTGTGCATTCACTCATTCATTCATATATCTCAGAATGAATCCATTTTCTGAGTGTTTCCTGCCTCCAGTCACTGTGCTGTTAAGTAAATGCAGTGAGAGGCAGTCGATGAGAATAGCCTCGATCTGCCGGGCTGTGTTTGCAACTACTAGAAAGTCAATACAGTGCTTTGGCCTATTGACAAATATCAGAGAATACATGCAATGTAGTATAGAGCAGCACAAACTCTTGTATCCCACAAGAGCACAGACAGTGGATTTTTTTCACGAGTCAATGTCAAAGTTGTATTTTATTTGTGTTCTTTGACAGCTTGACATTTTCCTCCTTCTCTATGTTCTCTGCAGACAGTGATAGAAGCTGTTATTCTCTAAATGTATTATTCACAGTTTATTTTATAGCACATTTAAAAACAACCCATATTGCCAAAAGTGGCTTTACATCCTTAAATAAAGTAAATAATAATAATTAATATAAGGTTTAAACAAAAAAAATTTGTTTTAGAAGGAGTGTGTAGGAAAAATGCATTGAAGTTAATTGGCTAAATAACTTGATTTACCAGTGTGTAATTAACCACTTCTTAATGCCTAATGGTGGTTCTGTTGCATGCTTGTCTCTCAGAATTGATTGCTGCGTTTATTATATGTGTGTTGAATGTAGGTACCATAGAGTAAGGCTGTATAATCTGGGAAAAAACAGTTTTATTAGCTTTCTTTTTTTAAGGATGTTAACTTGTGTCCTTTTTTAAAGTGAGACAGCAGTGAACTTGGCAGATTAACTGTATTTGCTATTTTTTTACCAAGCATACATGATTTTGTTCTACCTGCTGGGTTTCATTTAAAAGAGCCAGTGGGTTCAGAAGGTCTGTTTTTTTTTTTAATACACGAAAAAGCAGCAGTCTATTTTGGATGATTAGATGCTTTTACTTTTTTGGAGATTACATGGGTGACATCTGTAGAATGTTTTCTCCATTTTATCTTTCACAAGCAAAACAAGATGAGGAAAAAGACATAAGTATAGACTTGTGTATAGACAGTATATGATTTAGTGTGTGACCTCAATTATGTGATAGCAGCAATGAATTGCTTGTAGGCTTAGATCTCTGAAGCCTAATGATTGAAGATTAGGAGAGAAACCATCAAAATGAATTTGTGAAAATACAGACCTGAATACACTGCTGTTTATCAGTCTAATCAGCCAGTAAACATGATTTATCATAAATGCATTTGCATTTTATACAAGAACAATTAAAAAGTAAACTGCAGTTTGCTTCACATCATTTTTTATTGTCATAGGATGTAACAGACCTGAGGAAAGCAGTGAGTGAAGCTAACAAGACAGAGGAGCAGCATCATTCGTGGACAGCTGAGCAGATCCATGTCCTCCTGTCTACAGTTGCCGATCTACGTCAGAGAGTGGAGTCATTAGAGAGTGGTTCAAAACAAAGTGTGAGTTATGTGAAGCCTCACAGTGACTTTCTGCATATTTAGACTTTTTTTTCTTCATTTTATGGCATAGTCAGTAAAAATCCACTTAACAATCCATCTTCCATCTGCTATACAGTTAAATGACAATAACGCTGCAGCTAAACAGGCAGTCATGAGTGAAGATGCAACAACTGAGACGGCGAAAGATGCCACAACATCCAAAACGCCACCTGAAGATGTGCAGGGTACAGTTTGGCACAAAACAGATTGTCACTTTATTTTTCCCTGTGTTTCAACTGTGTATGTACTCAATACATTTTATTTTCACAGAGAAATCCACACAGCAGACTGAGCCGCTCACAAGGAGACATCCACGCTTCTTACCGTCAAAACGTTCCAAGAGGAATGCTAAGACAAAATGCCCCGACAGGATCTCCCTGCCTGGTGTCAATACTCTGAAAGGTACACATTATTGTTATATCTTTGCATTAATTAGGATGTAATTAAACCTAATGAACTGAGGCTAACTCTGCCCAATGTCAGACTTTGAAAATGGCAAGAAATAGGCAGGGAGCTCGGATGGAGAAGGAGGGACAACACACAGTGTGTGTTTTTTGCTGCTGTTGATGGCCGTTTTGAGTGTGAAGGGATTCTTTCCAATAGAATTAGCTACTCAGTACTGTAAGTGATGACTCCAGTCACAGCAGCACTGATAATTTGTGAAGGAAAGATTGTGTGATGTTGAGGTGTTTTCTTCCCTGCTACTCCACTCTATGCAACCTACAACACACTCCATCTACCATAATCTATTCTTTTCAACACTGAAGGAGTGGACGCTGGTTTTTATATTACGGATGAGTGGGTGGGGGTTGGCCAGAAGAGATGAAAGAGCATATTAGTGATGGAAGACCAGGGGTCACTGGCTAATGGCAAGATTCGAAAGCAATTTGGTGTTTGGCCAAAGAGACAGTAGATACAAGTTTAACAAAATATGCATAATTCATAATGAACTTTACACTGTCAAGATTTGGACCTGGATCAATAAACAACATACCTGACACCCATATACATTTCTTTTCACTTGAAAAAGTGGTTCAGGAGTTTAGTTATGCTTTAAAGGAACAGTATAACATTTTGGGAAATAAAGCTGTTTGCTTTCTGGCCAGGAGTTAGTTTACAACTATAGTGTACTAAGTGTCCATGGTTGGGTGGGTTAGATGCTGTCCCTTGTCAACAAATTAAAACACACAGGCAACCAGGATAAACCAGCTACTTGTCTTTTCTGCACCTATACCTTTTTTATCAGATGGTGGAAGGTTGATTACTTTTGGACTAAGCTAGAGGTGCTTGCTGTTTCCCCTGTGTGCAGAAGAGTTGTATCAGTGTTCTCTTCTAACTAAGCAAACATGTGTATTCCATTATGTGCTTTTGCTTAAACCTACTTTTTGCTTCTTTAAAAAAATAACTGTTTGTATTCACAGACTTGGAGGACATCTTCCAGCAGGCAGGGGTTGGACATAGTTCACTCGGATTCACTCACCGGGACCTGAAGAACGCATTTGGAACATCACTTCCTGGTACTCATACTTTTGACTGCTTTGACAGTGACAGGAACCAAAGGTATTCCCTAATGGAGCTGAGAGCTGCTGCTGGTTTTTGAGCACATTATCACTGACAGCAGTGAAAAGCATTGAAAACCAGTTGGGTCAGGGCTGTTTGGAGTTCCTTACCCTCCTCTGTAATTGCTGCACTTTTGTGAACTGAATATTTTATTTTACTGATGTGTGCAACAGTGGCGCTGGCATGCCCCCCTTACTCACTCCCTCTCCCCTCGGTCCGTTTCCACACAACCCCCGCCACAAAACATCATCTTAAATTTGAACACTAATCTTCAGAATATTCAGCTCTCATTTTAGCAAATGTATTGGTTTGTATTCATCAACTGTAAAAAAGTGATTGTTGTGAATTATGTTGGATCCTGCAGTCCACTCTGTTCACAAAATTGTTGTTATTCTCCTTTTAATTGGTTTCATCTTGATGTAACACTTTTATGTATCTAGCATCTTTGGAGGCTGTAAATGTCGATCTGTTGCAGATGTCCCCACCATCAACACCTGGTGCAACTAACATGAATCTTCTTTATAGAGCTCCACACGAAAATGTTATGAATGTTTACAAATGACTACTATAAGCAGACCTTTTGTGAGAATTGTTTTTGTTTTTAGACAGTTTCCTAACTTATCTGAAACACAAAACTGAGTACAAGAGTTAAGGGTTTTTGTACGCTCTTTTCTAAGCTAAAGTTGCTGTTTTTTGTTCTGTTGTGTTTTTCTTGTTTTTCAGTTAGCTGTAGTAGGGAATGTATGTTTAGTTGTGCATACATTGTAGGGCATTTTCCACTTCAGTTTTCAGTTGTACAAGATTTGAAGGGCTATAAACACTTTAAATCTCCCATAAAGAATTGCGTGGTAATTTATGAGGCATATGTAGCAATAAGAAAATGATGTAGATGTTGCTTGATTGAAATTGCAGTAGACAGAATGCACACCTAGCTCACAATTTAACAGGTAGTACAAAAAGCACTGACTATCACGCTACTTGATTCATTGTATTCCATTTTTATGGACCTAATATTAGTGTATTATTTTGCATAACACGGTTGTTATACTCAAATATTGTTGTACTCTGTAAAAATGGTGTAAATGTTTTCTCTGCTAATTATCTTGTAAATGGGACTGGGTTGGCAAAATTTGCTTTTTGGTCTTAAATCTCAAGATTGTACATTTTTAAAATAAACTTTTGTTGTGCTTTGCATGTTGCTTACATTGTAACATGAACAAATAATTTAATCTTAAGATAATCAACGATTTGATTTTGCAGGACAGTTGTCAGTTGAGCTCAAAATGTCAAGTAACTTTTGGCCACAGTGACTTACATTTTGGTTCAATGCAGCTATGGATGTAAGATTTTATGAATGTGTTTTTGTGTGGACACCAGGTAATAAACATACTCTTAAGAGGTTTGATCTTTGGTCTTTCTGATGTTTAACGGTGTGAAGCCAGAGGCCTTGCGTGGTGGTTGTTGCATGTTTTACAAGAATGCTGCAGAGCACATCTCTGGGGCTGCACAATTAATCGGAAATTCAGCATCAGCATACAGAGTATTCATGTGGCAAAACTGCTTGGACTGAGATAAATGTAGGTTGTTCCTCATGGTGGTTTTATTTGGCCAATTGCTTACAATTTTCTCCAAATAACTGCTTAGTGGGCAGATAAATGTGAATTGATTTGGTTAGATAACTACCACAGGAGACATTGCCAATGGATTTATTAACATTTAAAATTCTTCAGAGATTTTTATTTATTTCAACAATAAGGGGTGGGTTTTTTTTTATTTAAAGTAACACATTGTTTGAAGGAGGCATCATATTATTATTATTATTATTATTATGTTAAGTGTCCAAATATGCTACTCCTTATGTGTGTCTATGTTACCAGGGAACAAAATGCAGGAAGACAATAACACAGTATATCCAAGTTTTATTTATTGCAACATTGTATCGCAATGTTAAATGTTATTGGTTTCTTAAGAGGGCGAAATTTACAAAAATGAGTCAATCAGGTTCTTCCGACAACTGTATTTACAGACTTGTACAAAAAGCATCTCTCTTAGATGCTTCAGGAAAAACATCTGGACAGTTTATGCCAGTGCCCCTTTAGCTCTCCAGTCGCGGGACAAAAGTCCCAGCAGTTCCTCTTCATCCTCATCCTCCTCCTCCACAATGCCCTCAGTTTCCATTAATTCCTCTTTGCTGGACAGGTGTTTGTTTTTCACGGCATCGCGCTTGTTTCTCAGCAGCTCAACCCGCCTGTAACACTCAATTTGTTCATCGATTTCGTCGATCTGACGTTCAAATCGTCCCTCCTCGTCGTCCTCCGCCACGATAGCCTCTGACTTAGTGTTCACCTGTCTTATCTCTTTCTGAAACTCTTCCCACTCCTTGTCCATTTGATCCTTGGGTGCGTCAACGTTGCGCACTTTGGCATCTCTCACAGGGTCATCGAAGAAACCTTCAGGCAGTGCCTCGGCTGTGTTTTCCTTTTTTTCCGCGCTCTTCTCCGGCACATCTGCCTTGAGCACGGATCCAGAGTGGGAGATGGCGGGTGTGGATGGGATGGAGCTGTCAAAGAAATCGTCTGGCAGTCCTGCGACTTCTGCTTGTTCAGAGGGTGGGTTTTTGGTTCCTGACTGATCCGCCTCTTCAGCATCTACATCGGCATCATCGTCATTATCGTCTTCATCATATACTCCAGCCAGAAGACTCAAACCTGCTGACTTGGAAGCAGAAGCAGTTGCCTTTTCGCTGGGTTTCTCAAAGAAGTCTCCCGGCAGCTCTGACGCAGACTGACCCTCGAACGTCGCTGGTTTCGTCTTTTTCCCGTTAACGTCCTCGCTGTCCGGTGCTTTCCTTTTCACTGGTTGGTTTTGTGAAATTGCTGGTTGATTCTTAACTTCCTTCAGCTCAGCAACCTTCTCTTTATGCTGTTTTCCGAGAACATGAGCCGGCCACAGCAGTTCGGACTTGACCTGCACACCGCACAGCACACAGCTGAGCTGACCCACACTGTTGTATTTAGCGAACGGGGACTCGACGCGCTTCTTTTCTGCTGTTTGTCTTTGTTTTTCTCTCATCAAACGCCGTAGTTCCTCCTGGTTTACGACTTTCTTGCCTTTCTTTGAGGCCGACATGTTCCAAAGGGAAATAAATTACGAGCTAGCTAAGTAGTAGCTCGCTAACGATGAAGTAAATCTGTGTCTCATACAGATGACGTCAGGGTTGCCAAGTCTGTAGTTTTTCCAGCATTAAAGGCAACTCACACTAATCAATTAATCCCTTTCGCTATCTAATGGCGTTTTATAATGAGACCCCCTGTGTTATCATACACGATATAGTTCTGTTAATATGGTGATCATTTAAGCACTAAAATCTCCTGCATTTGAGTGTACAGATAAGCCCCAATATTAAAAGTGGCATGAGGTGCATCCAAAATAAGGTATTGTAGTAACCACAGTACATGCATAAACCATATAAGCGGTTTACTGTATACAGGCTACATATAAGTTGAATCATCGCAGCTAGAGCCAAACCAGATGCTTCACATGAATTGAAATAATTTACCATTTCCAGTTTGCTTATTAGTTTTAGGATCCCTCGTTATCTCGTCATTATTTTACTCGCGGAAAAAAACGGTAACACGTCAAAAATAAGACTTCGTAGGAATTCGGCAAACCTGGCAACCTTGAATGCCATCCACTGTACGAATGAATTCGCGTTCAAACTAGAGGGAGATGTATGCTAGTCTCGCGAGAGTATCTAGCTAGCACATAAGTTAGCTCCGCAGGTTCATTGTACAGTCTGGTCTTTTCCACAAAGCAGATTGAACCGATCGGAAATTTAAAACGCGTTACAGAAGCGGCAAAAAACAACGATGTAGTCGTTTCATATTCGTTATTATTTCAAGTCATGTGTTAATTTAGTGTGTGTCTTCTGATATGATAAGTATTATTTTCTGTTTCCATCGCCGCGCCCATCGTATTCATTTTTTATTGCGGGCTAGCTGGGAGCTAAAGCTGTCTGTGGAGCCGTGCAGCAGGTGTAACGTTATTTGAACACCACCGAATAACCAGCTAAAATCGTCACGGCGCCGGATTATTAATCATATTTACTTGCGTTGCTTATGCCGTGTTGCGCGCAGCCTGTCGTATTCAGTGGTTAGTTAAACTGGTAACGTACACGGCCGTCATTATCATGACAGGTGAGAAGATACGCACCATGCGAAAGGACCACAACAAACCGAACAAAAACGAAGAAAGAAGGGACACACACGACGATACCTCAAACGAGTCCACCCCTAACGGTACAAGTAACCATTTCACATCCAACAAAGCTTTTCAAAGGTCGGTCAAATCCTCCGTGCTACAGCAGCAACAGCAGCTCAATGCAAAGAACATCAATGGAAATCCGTCATCTGTTGGTACCGTTGTCAATGACGACAACAAGAATCCTATCATTTTGTCAAGTGGGGACCTGGAATTCCCTGTTCACGAATGTGTGTTCAAGGGAGACGTGCGTCGCCTCTCCTCTCTCATCAGGACCCACAGCATCTCCCAGAAAGATGTACACGGTGAGATCCTGCTGTTCCATTGTCTTTAAAGTTGTGAGTTGAATCATGTGGCATATAATGGATGTGTTAACAGGACTGTTATCTGTACTT
The DNA here is from genome assembly GCA_016785285.1 of Brachirus orientalis. Classification (NCBI taxonomy): domain Eukaryota; kingdom Metazoa; phylum Chordata; class Actinopteri; order Pleuronectiformes; family Soleidae; genus Brachirus; species Brachirus orientalis. The sequence continues at coordinate 2,923,429 of JAFBJR010000504.1, read as the reverse complement.
CATAATCATATCCATTGTTTATTTTATGTTGCACTGCATCTTGTCACTTTTGTATGCACTCACTGCCTACTTTTATTCAGGTGCACAGGGTATCTAGTACCTAGGCCACTGCGTTTCTATCATCGTGGACATCAATTGGTCATTGTAATCTGGCACCAACAAGACATTTCACCGAGGGAAACGCGACTTGTTGCATAATTTCTCTTATTTTGGACCATTCTCCGTCAACCATAGAGATGATGTTACATGAAAATCTGAAGTTTCTGAAATACTTATACCCGCCTGTTGCATTTAAAGTCACTTAGATCTCAATTTTACTGCTTTCTAATGCTCAGTTACTTTGAACTTCAACAGGTTTTCTTGGTTACATGCCTAAATGCATTGATTTTCTGTCATGAGACTGGCCGGTTAGATATTTCCTTTGACAAGCAGTTCATAAGGCATTCCTAATAAAGTGGCCAGCAAATGAAGCTGAGGAGTGTGTCCTTTGTATTTTATACTTGTGCCTATTATTCCTATTATTTGTATAGCTGTGGTGTATGTTCTTGTATTTTGTATTTTAGTTTATAGTTTATTATGTGCCTGGCTGCTGTAACATGAGAATTTTCCTGTTCTGGATCGTAAAGTACATGTATCCATCAGTTTTTCCACACCATCTCTTCCTATACTTATACTGTTTTGATGTTCTTCTCTCCTCAGGGAATACACCTCTTCACCTGGCTTTAATGCTGGGCCACAAAGGTAAATCTTAAGTGTGATCTAATGTATTGAGCCTTTTTTTTCGACCAAAGTGAACAAAAACCTCTTCAGAACGTAATCTATTAGGGTTAGTTTGAGCCTGTTGTGCCCCATCGTCTTGCTTTAGTGGGTCGTTAAATATAGAGTTTTTAACATCCTCATTAAAAGGCCCTTTTTTCTGCTATTTTTTGAAATGGTGTCCAGGCAGTCCATATTTCTGCAGCACTCAGCATGTCTTTTCTGACCTCTGAGGTGGGATAACAAGGAATTTGGTATGAAAGATGTGAAGAAAATGCACAAAAATTGCAAACTGCTTGCAGTGTCGCCAATAAAGAACCATTCGTCTGATTCAATTTGGCAAGACTGATTTTTTTTAGATCAGAGCGGAAATAACTAATGTATTTGAACTTTCGTATCTTATACCTTAATCGGTTTGAAAAAAGACAAATTCTTGACTTGTTATGAATTTTCAACCTTTTCTACAATTATGGTTTACTCATTGTAAAAACATGGTCAATGTGCGTAAACTATTATTTACACAACTTTTTCTTTCAGAATGTGCTCTTCTCCTGCTGGCCCATAATGCACCTGTAAAGATAAAGAATGCACAGGGATGGAGTCCGTTAGCTGAAGCCATCAGCTATGGTGACAGGCAAATGAGTAAGTGATGTTCGTAGTGTTTCTATATCCTTCGAAGATGATATTTTGTTTTATTGATTAATTCTATTTTTTTGGGGAGGGGGCAAAACAGCAACAGTGCTGAATTTTGGAGGACCTCTCATGAGCCATTAATTCACACTGGTATACTGTATATAAAGACCCAACTACTATCTAGTCAGGCAAACTAAAAGGCTAAAGGCTGGGATTTTCTCTGAGCTGTCATCATCCAGATGGCTGGAACGCTGCCTAAATGATGGCTTAGTGTTAACTTACAGACTGGCCAACACACTGCTTTTAAATCTCACGTCCAGTGAGTCAGATGATATGAAAAGTACAAGCTAATACCTTTTGAGATTAATTCACTTGTTCTGACCATTTTGATGTGATTTACAATTCACTGAAAGGTCCGGGGCTTACCAATCAGTGATTCGTAAGCCCCGAGTGTGGCTTGTAACAAACTTGTGTGCATAGTACACTTGTCTTTCAAACCTGGAATTGCATGCTCTGTAAAGCAAAGCACTTGCCTTAAGTTAGTGCTATATGATATGGCCAAAAATGCTATAACAATAAAAAAAAAAAATGGAATCAGTTGAAACGTGAAAACCTTGCATCAATATATACATTGAACATTTGTTATAATGATGCATGAAGAAAAATGTACTGTAAAATACATAGAAATATCTTATGTTAAAGCTACAAAAACCAAATGGTTTTAATTTTATAGTGATTATACACTTATACAAATATACTTTTGGCTAGAATATTAAATTCTTGCCAATATACCCTTCTAATTGTTACATACTTGATATTTGAGGTAAAGCAAAAATATTAAAAAAAAAAAATACAGGCTAAATGACTAGTAAAGAGACCAAATTTTGAATAAGTCATCTTTCAACTTGAGGGTTGTGGGTTTGAGTCCCGGTTCCGTCAGTCTACATGTCGATGTGTCCTTGGGTGGATAGGTATGTAAGATGAATGATAGAGAAATGTGCTGTACATAGATGCGCTGTGTGAATGGCAAAAACTGTGATGTAAAGCAGCGTTTGAGTGGTCGCCAAGACTAGAAAAGTGCTATATAAGTACAAACCATTTACCATCTTCCTATATTTCCTGTCATGGAAGTTGTAAAGCCTATTGGTTTGAGAAATGACCCCCAACCCTAGTTAGTATGCATCTCCACTCTCTGTGCCTGCTGTGGCAGGCTGACTTGGGAGTTTCGCTTTGAGAAGGTCACATCGCTCAGAAGGGTGAAGGGGAGGCAGTGAAGCAGAGAGAGGGGGCTGGGTACATTCACACACCATCAGCAAGGACATTCAAAGTCAGTCAAACTCCTGTGACAGTGGAATATTTAGGTTAAGACCTTTTGGATAAATAAGATGCGGCAAACAGCTGGTGATCAGTCAGTGAGAGAATAATGTTAGCTTGATATTAAATTCTTGGGTTCCAGCCTTTTCACGAAACGCTGCAGTCCTGTCACCATTCATCACCTTTTGCTTTTACACGTGTGCTCTATGCGTCAGCAGCTCCTTGCACTAGTGTGTGTGCAGTGACAAGCTGTTTGAGTGCAGTGAGTGCCGCCTTGTCAGCATTTCTCTCCTCAGTCCAGTATTTCCCTCTGCTCAAGATAACTAAGATAACGTGATATGATATGGAGGATTTATTTTGGTTTGTTTGGTATCGGTAAGTGTTTGCTGGTCAGTTTATAACAGAGTGTTGTGAGAGAATAATGTTAGCTTGATATTAAATTCTTGGGTTCCAGCCTTTTCACGAAACGCTGCAGTCCTGTCACCATTCATCACCTTTTGCTTTTACACGTGTGCTCTATGCGTCAGCAGCTCCTTGCACTAGTGTGTGTGCAGTGACAAGCTGTTTGAGTGCAGTGAGTGCCGCCTTGTCAGCATTTCTCTCCTCAGTCCAGTATTTCCCTCTGCTCAAGATAACTAAGATAACGTGATATGATATGGAGGATTTATTTTGGTTTGTTTGGTATCGGTAAGTGTTTGCTGGTCAGTTTATAACAGAGTGTTGAAATTCACAAGAGCCGATCCTTGATAATAATTCACATATCTATCTGTAATGTCTGAGTACTTGATGGTGGATCATAGAGCAATGGTGTCCTGGCAAATGGATATTAGTCTCTCAATATGATTTGACAAATAAATAAACACAGCAAACCAGCTGAATTATTTCTTACAGTCTCCTAATGTGTAATTTTTAACAAAGCCATGACCATGTTTTCCTGTACAGACATCTTAATGCCAGTTTAGTACATTACCCAACCCTAATTTCCAGCATTATGGGTGACTTAATATTCTGCCTAGTTTTTTGGACTACTTTTTGGATTTATGTAACTGTCAACTGTGTGTACTGTAGATGTATCAGTCAAACTAATCAGTAAGTATGATTGAACAGAACTTAGATTGTTGATACAAACAGTAAGCTTTTACAAATTTGTCAATACATTGGATTTTGATGGTGCGTTTTTGATTTGCAGCTTCCTCATCACCTCTACTAGGTTACAAAAAGGGAGGATATACTGTAAATCAGCTCGCTCCACAGACAATTCAAGCTCTCGCTTCTCACAAAGAAGCTGTAGGAGATTCTCAAAACATGAATCAAATGTTGTCTGCGTATGCTAAATTGGTAAACAGGTTAATAATTTCTAACATGGGCAAAAGCCAGGCTGATGAATAATAATAATCTTCAAGAACACACTTCTAAACTATTTTGTGCTTTACAAAAAAAACTACACCATTGCATTTAAAATTTGGATATAATAACCAAAACCAAGAGGACAATCAATAAAAGTCGCAGTAGAATAATAAGGAAACAAAAACTTGCACCAACTGGACCATGAAATCAATGAAACATTAAAGGTTCTTTGATAAATGTTTTAAAACGGGATTTGAAAGAAGCCAGTGATTCTGTTGACCTGATTTAGATCACCTATACTCTGCACCATCCAAGTCTGTAATTGACATGTGAGAACAACCAACTGTATATAGTCTCTTCTTTCCTCAGTCACAGCAATACTACGGAAGTTAAAACAGCAGTCCAGGGAGAGTGTGGAGGATAAGCGGCCAAAATTACTGAAAGCTCTCAGGGAGGTGAGGATCACAGCTGTCTTCTCATTCACAGATGTTGCTGCCATATATTGTCTTTTTAAAAAAATGTCTGCAGGCCTGTATTTGCACTCAGTTGATTTCTATAATCCTTAATTTGAAGAATAACAAACATATTTTTAAAAAAAATTATAATCTCTCAGTTGAATCTATTTTTAAATGCCGGTTTCTTCTCTGTAGCTTGGTGACTTTTATCTGGAGCTGCATTGGGATTTTCAGAGCTGGGGTGAGTTTTCATTTTTCACACGATTAGAGTTGTTTGTATATTTCCACACCTTATACAGTACAAACACGTCTATGATTGCTAAAATTTTAAATTCATTCTTGTGAGTTCTTGAATTTTCTGGGATGAGTTTACTGTGTTTTTGTTTTTTTGGTAATGGAGAAAACAGAAGTCATTCACACTAATTCACTCATTTATATTTTAGTGCCTTTGTTGTCCCGGATGCTGCCATCAGATGCTTGTAAAATCTACAAGCAGGGCATCAATATAAGGTAAGACTCCAAGTACTAAGTAGTAATAGTGAGTTTGTTGCTATTTAGATAATCCTTATTCATTCTGTGTGTGAAGCAGCTAATGGGAGACATCCAGGTCGACGACTTCTTTTAGGTCTAAAAAGTGGGCCATAACAGTCTTTACACACCCTCTAATCTCTTTTTCTCCTAATTTAGACTCGACACCACTCTCATAGACTTCACCGACATGAAATGTCAGCGCGGTGATCTTAGTTTCATTTTCAATGGTGACGCTTCACCCTCCCAGTCCTTCGTGGTTCTGGACAATGAGGCCAAAGTGTACCAAAGAATACACCACGAGGCGAGTGAGCTGAATCACTGCACCCCTGTTTGACACTGTGTCATCAGCTGTTTAGCACCAACAGTAAGAAGTAACTTTCTGTGTTTATTATTTTTTTCTCTCCAAGGAGTCAGAGATGGAGACAGAAGAGGAGGTGGATATTCTGATGAGTAGTGACGTCTACTCTGCGACTCTGTCCACCAAGTCCATCACTTTCTCCCGCAGTCAGATTGGCTGGCTCTTTAGAGAGGATAAAACAGTGAGGATTATGTTATTTTAAAATAGAGTAGTTCATGTTTTTTTCAGAATAACATATTCGTGACTATGTCATATTAAACTTAATCCACAGACCCAATGCGGAATGACAAAATTGACATAACGAAGATGTGTCTGAAATAGAATTTAGTTGCCTCTAAATGAATGTGCAGCTTAAGAAATGTTTCCACATATTAGACATTAAAGTTTACTTGCTTTCTGTGCAGGAGAGAGTTGGAAACTTCCTGGCAGACTTTTATGCAGTGAACGGTCTCGTGCTAGAGTCAAGAAAACGACGCGAGCACCTCAGTGAGGAGGACATCCTGAGGAACAAAGCCATCATGGAGAGCTTAAGTAAAGGAGGCAGCATCAGTGAACAGAACTTTGAGGTGAGACAGTTTTGATTGACTAATAATGTTAAATGGTAAAGGTGCTGTGATGGCTAATACTGTATTTTCCTGTTCTTCAGCCTGTGAGGAGACAGTCACTCACAGCTCCAGCCCCCAACACCATTTCTTGGGAAGAGTACATCACTGCAGAGCATGGAAAGTAAGCATCTTGCATTTTCTTGTAATTTAATTGGTCCGTACCCCGATTAACAATTTATCAAGGGCAGCTACAAGAAAGATTCTGTAAATGTTGAATTGGAAATTCATGTGAACCATGGTGGATTATTAAAAAGATCATTTCTTTATGTGTTTGTCTTTGTTTCTTCCCACCTCCAGGCCACCTCATCTCGGAAGAGAGCTTATGTGCAAGGAAAGCAAGAAGAACTTCAAAGCTACTGTGGCCATGAGCCAGGATTTCCCTCTAGGCATCGAGTCGTAAGTATATCCTTCCTCCTCAGATCTGTGTACTAAGCTTTCTGCATGGATTGATCCCAGGTGAATACACTCAGATACCCTTGGGATCTGAAAAAGGTGGTGAGGAGATGAAATGATTCAGATCAGATAATTGGGCCAGGTAAACATGGGGCTTTCACTGACTGTGGGAGTGGGGGGAACCCCTGGTGAGATATAAGCAAAACTGCACTGCTCCACCATGTGACGACAGAATATCTGTGTTTTTACATTATTATTTTATCCAACAGAGCCTTGACATGAGCTGTATTTCCATTCCTTTATTCACTTTCCATGCCATGGTGAGGCTCCTGTAGACTTTGTCACCAAGGGGAAATTCTTTTTCACAGCACTGCACTTGTTTAACAGACTCAACACAACAGCAGCAGACTTAATACTTGACACAAACCTTAACCACCACACATCCACCCTTATACATAAAACAGTTCTGATCACACTCAGCAGGGTGTGATGACTGTGGGAATCATGCTACTTCCAAAGTAGGCCCTCCTGCACCTCAAAGCCCTGTATCTACACCCTGAGGGCAATAGGACTAGTTCATTGAGTGGGTCTATGTGTTTTATTGAAATTACGCTACGGATAATGGCCTTGTTATTAAGTTCAATGAGGTTATGTGTGGGAAGACCTGTTGTTTTTGCAGCAGCATTGGTCACCTTTGTGAGTCTGGCTTTTGACAGAGAGTCTGATGTATGATATGATGATGATGTAAATATCAGGAGTGAAAGACATTCATGAGGAAAAAAGGAGTATTTGTTTTAAAGGATTAAATCATGTGATTCTGGGTAGAAGAGGGGGTAGAATTCAAGCAGGATGCGGTTCATAATGGGTTACAGGCAGTGCTGTAAAATGTTACTGGGACATAATGTAGTACATTGCTTTATCTCCTCTACTGAATGAACCTTAATGGAGCCAGCACTAAAACTCCATCCTTTTATAATCACTAATGGTTTTTTAATGTGATTTTTTTCCCCCCACCCTATTTGTATTATATGCTTTGTAATGTTAAAATATCTTGCATTTAATGTTGTTTGAATGTTGCATTTATCACCGCAGTCTCCAAAACAAGTTATTTTGTACTGCACATTATCCTATATATGAAATAATTATTGAGACTTGTATTTATTCAAGTTATTTATGAGGGTTTGTCTGTGAGAATGCTGACTCAATTTAAAATATTACTTTTAACGTAGCTGTGCAGTTTTTACAGTTCTTGTAAAGAGACATTTTTACTTAGAGCTGCAAATGTAACCAATAAAAAAAAAGAGTAACAATTGGATGTTTCCACATTCTTCGTCTTCTCTTCCTAAGCCGAGGGTTTCAAATGTTGTGTTGTTGAGATTTCAAAGATATTGAAAGGACCCACTTTCTGCCTCCTGCAGGTTACTAAACGTGTTGGAGGTCATTGCGCCATTCAAGCACTTCAACAAGCTCCGAGAGTTTGTTCAGATGAAACTCCCACCCGGGTTTCCAGTCAAACTGGGTGAGTGTGTGTGTGCGTGTGTGTCTGATCGACTGCTGCTTTTTCTCCATGTGGCCGAATCTTCACGAGAACAACCATTTTCTTCTTGCAGACATCCCAGTCTTCCCCACCATCACAGCTACCGTCACCTTTCAGGAATTCCGCTACGACAAATTTGACGAGTCTATTTTCTTCATCCCTGCTGAATACAAAGAGGATCCCAGCCGCTTCCCAGACCTCTGACCTGTTAACGCAAACAGGAAAGAGTAAACCAGCGAGTGTAAATACTGGGAGGTGTCACAGTCTTAGTGATCAGTTATTGTTTTTATTTGCTACTATTCATTTTATTAGATGGATCCAAAGCAAGTCAATGTAAGCAGATGTTAGAGAGTGCCATCTCACATGTAATGATATGCGTGTCAGCGATTGTTTTTATTTTTTTTGTTGTTTTTTTTTTGCTTTTTGCTTTCATTGTGCTCGCTGCTCATCTGCTGAGCAGTTCCATCTCCTGCTGCTGCTGCTGCTGTCGTCTCCCGTGAAAGCTGTCAGAGTTTTCAGTCAGGACTCTGCATCAGCTTTATTGATCATACGTCATGTCCACGGACTGATGACTGAATCCTCGTATTTTTTTGACTGCACTGACGCTCGTCTGTAAATAAAACTCATCTTAAAGTCAGAAAAGAAAAGAATATAGCTACATCCTCAAACTGAGCTGAATATTCATTTATATATTATGAACTATACATATAAATATATAGATAGACACTCAAAAAGGAGTAACACTGTGTAGCAATACATTTCCAATACTTACGAATGTTTTTAACCAGCTGGGAGAAGGTTTAGTTTAAAAACACATTCTCAACAGTTCAGTATTGAAGCCTTTTTCCCTGTGCAGGACGCAGACTCCTGTGTTTTCAGGTTAGCTCACGTTACCTCTTGGCCGTCTCCATGTTTGTCGTTTTAGTATGAATTCTGTGCTCAGCGCGAATGAGTAACTGTACTGTATTGAGGGTTGTCGTATGTACGTTTGTGTGTGGGAGAACCCAGATGGGAATATCAGGTAAACTGTTCTCTGTTTAACACTGCACTGATATTAAGTATATTTAAGGCATGCTATGGCTGTGTTGGCCCACTGGATCACATGCATCTTTAAAGGTATATTCTCATGTTTGTTAAATTACCTGCAGACTTATCGGTATTTAGATAAAGTGAAAATTGTAACACTAACACGTTGAAACACCTTATAGTGCTTATAAAATCTCTCCTCGATAATGGTCTGCTTATAATTTGCCATATAATTTTTGGTTTTTGTTTAATTCAAGGAGAGTGGACTAAGCTGTGAAGCTGATAATTGCTGGGTATTAAAAAAAAACCCCAGATGGAAATTAATCTCATCCACTGAGTTTTCTTTGGCTTTAGCTGATGTGTAATGCAACCACACCCACTTCACATCCCTTTAAATAAAGCACCAGCATCATGTTCCAACTGATTTTGTGCAAGTATAATTGAAGGCATTTCTAAATCTTTTTTTTTTTTTTAGGCTGTTAGATAAATTCTTCATATTGTTTTATTTGTTTTTAAAATCAAGTCTGTAAAAATAGTCCAGTTTTGTCCTGCTGTTGTCAGATGTTATTCTCTCCACCCTGTTCAATTCATTTTTGGTGATAACAGACGAACCTATTTGTATGATCTAAAAACAAATTTGATGGCACGGAAAACTGCAGTACTTTGTTTTCACTGCTCAATACATTTTTGAGGACACATGGTGGACTAGTGGGCTACCACTGTTTTTTTTTTTTTTTAGGCTGTTAGATAAATTCTTCATATTGTTTTATTTGTTTTTAAAATCAAGTCTGTAAAAATAGTCCAGTTTTGTCCTGCTGTTGTCAGATGTTATTCTCTCCACCCTGTTCAATTCATTTTTGGTGATAACAGACAAACCATTTTTGAGGACACATGGTGGACTAGTGGGCTACCACTGTTGCCTTACGCCAAAAAGACAGTGGTTTGCGACACGGTCAGGCTTCCTCCCACAGTCTCCTCTCACAAAACACAGATGTTAAGTGGACACTTTTGTCCTTGTGATGAACTTAAGACTTGTTTAAGGTGTAGCCCACTTTTCACCCTATGTCAGCTGGGACTGGCTCCAGCTCCCCCACAACCCTCATGTGAGGATAAAGCAGTAGACGTGGAATTAACACATTTTTGAAATATGAACCTGGAAAGTGCTTTAAGAGCATAAACACTTAAGTCTAATCAGCAAAAAAGTCCCACCCCTCTATGAAATTTTATGAAAAATATCTAGTGGTTGTTTTTTGTAATCAAAAATTACAGCTTTGGAAATAGTCCATGGTTCTAAAAACAATACTGACAAGTTTTAATCCTTGTGTGCCAATTCTTTATTTAAAAGCTTTGACCCTTTACCTGAAGATTTGAAACTGGCTTCACTCAGTTACCAAACAGTTCCCCCCTTTCCTTTCCTGCTTTTAATTTGAAAGCTTAGTTTGTTTGCAGAGTTTGCCTATAACCACTACTTGACCGTTGTATTGGTATAATTTTTATATAGATGTTTATCCTGGAAATTGTTTCAAAGAGAAATGGTTGTTTATTTTCAGGAGAATTCAGCAGATTCAAACTGGGAAAAAAAAAAAGTTTTGCACCCTTTGGCTCAATATGCACAACATTTTAGTTAAAATAATGGTAACATTTCAGCCTTCGGCACTCCTTCAAGAGCAGAAACACTGTGACACTGGGTCTCATTTATAACGTAGGTCACTCCCACTTGACACATGTGCTGGCAATCACTACAATGAACCTCCACCTGTTGGGAGGGAGCAATCAAGCAAGGAGAACTTTGCACTTTAACATAGAAACAGAATAAAGCAATACAAAAAAGATTTGTAATAGATGTACAGACAAGGTTTTAACATCAGTACGCATGTCACAAAGACCTTTTAACTGTACAACTATACACCAAAGATGCCAATTATAAGAAACACTTTAGGTCATAGTCAATCTGAGCTTTTAAATGTGAAGAAGGGAGACTTTTTTTAAATACCAATTTACCCGAGAGAGAGAATCAAATGGTTAAATTCAACAAAGTGTGCTGCTACTTTATAGTATTACCACTAAAGGAAATAATGAGATCCATGACAGACGCAGTCTGACATGCGATAATTCCTTTTATAGGAATTTCTTTGCCTGTGTGAGAATGATCGAAGCTGTTACAATAATAAGTATAATTAAGTGGGTACAATTAAAACATTTCAAAGACCTGTCTATTGGAGCTGGTGGAACTGGTTTTAAAACACAACTTCTGGGTGTTTCAGGATGTCTTTTATAACATGGTTGTACCTATGGATAGTCTGTGACAAGGTGCAGAACAGGTTAAAGGGGTAATAAGAAAACACCGGCATATATTCCAGTCTGATGGTCAACTCAAGGATGTATTTAATGAGCAACTAAGAAGCAAGAATCTGAGCGACTGTCTGGTGCATTCATATTTACCTGTTTCTGATGGAAACTGCCTCTGTGGTTGTTGTAGCCAATGTAATTACTGTATACTGCAGTTATCATTGTAACAGCTTCAAACATCTTTAGACAGACAACAAAATTCCGAATAAAAAGAATTATCTCATGTCTGACTACATATGTCATCGATCGCATCAATTGCTCTTGTGGTAAGTCATATGTTGACATTAAAAACGTGAACTGCAGCACAGATTGTAACACAGAAGCATAATTTGGTGCAAACTTATGAACTATCCAGTCGCAGCACACTTTGTTGAATTTAACCGTCTGGTTTCCTCTCTCAGGTATATTGGTTCTGAAAAAGTATGAAGAGGAATAAACTTGCAGGTTTTACTTTAAGGGGAGAACACTTTTGGATTTAATGTCACCACATTGACTGAATATTGACTTTTGTGTTTCTTACACTGGGCATCTTTATATCCTTTGGTGTACTGTTAAATGTCTTGTATACTGATGTTGTCTTTCCATCTATTTGAAATCTTTTATTTTTGAAATGGTGTCATCGGTTTCTATCATGTGTGTTAAAGTGCAAAGTTCTCCTTGCTTGATTGCTCCCTCCCAACAGGTGGAGGCTCATTGTAGTGATTGCCAGCACATGTGTCAAGTGGGAGTGACCTACGTTATAAATGAGACCCAGTGTCACAATGTTTCTGACCTTGCAGAAGGTCTGAAGCCTGAAATGTTGTCACTTAACTTATAAATATATGCAAATGGAGCAGGTGTGTGTGTGTGAAAGAGACTTTATCCTGTTTTTAGTCTTGTGGATCTTAATGATCAGCACCTCAAAAGCAACAACGGTGTGCGTTACTTCACTATATAACACTTGCTTCAGCTATATATTGTTTAATACGCTGGTTCTCTTTAAAGTTTTTATACCAAAAAACTTTTTTTTTGGTTTTTAAAAAAACTTTTAAAAACTTTTTATACCAAACACCACTGGAGAAAATATTGAGCTCTCCAAGTAACCCCATAATCACAAATGTTAAAATACAGGGGTGTAAATAGGCTGAGAAAGTCAGCTACGGACTTTTCACAGGAGGCAGATTTATTACCAATAAAGATAATTTGCTCTCTCATCCTCCTCTTCCTCATATACTTAAAACACTGATATAGTTAGATTAATTAGATTAAAAAAAACAACCTGGTTAGGGTTCAACAACAGATTGATATGGAGATAATACAAATCTTCCATCATGTGATCAGCAGGGAACCACGTGGTTGGTGTGGTGGTTCTCTTGCCTTTGCAGCAAGAAGACGACCCAGTTGGAACAAGGGCCTTTCTAAAAGGACTTTACACATTCTCCCTGAGAGTGTGTGGGTTTTCTGAGTTCTCCAGTTCCCCTCAGATTTGCGGATTAGGAAAATGAGACACTCTCCATTGCCCGAAGGTGCGAATGTAAGAGTAGATGGTTGTCTGTCTCTATGTGGCCCTGCCATGGACTGGCGACCTGTCCAGGGTGTCCCCGCCTTTCACCCTAGGTCAGCTAGGATTCACACCAGCCCCCCCAACGACCCTCACGTGGAAGACAAGGCAGTAGAAAATGAGCAAGAGTGAGTGATCAGTAGGAACATCACAAGTGTAAATCAAGCTAATGATGGCCGAGTTCCATTTAGCTTACTCAGTTGGTTCTGCACTGTTCTAACAAACATGATTACAACAGAGCCATAGCTGATGTGATCAGTAACAATGCTTTTCCAGTTATAACATGTCAAATGGCTGCTGTGCAAAAACCTAGTTTTATGCCGGATCACCTTAAACCAGACACTGCTTCATCAATAACAGGCGTTCCCTCAATAGATTTTCAGCTACTGATCTGGAAATATTGACATCAAAGTCTTGATTCTTCAAATAGGCTTTATTATAAAAAGAAATCCCTGATAAAACATCAGCATTTTATAGAAGTAAATGTAGTAACTGTTTCCAAAAAAAAAAATGGGATCACACCACATCACACAACAAAAATGTAATGATACAATATATGAAGAGAGGACATCTCAAACTCAAGAAAGCAAAGCAAGCCTACATCCAGTTTTTATAGTCAACTCAGTAGAAGCAAAACACATGCTTTAAAGGTCCAGTGTGTTTAGGAGGAGGGAGAAATTTAATAAACACACTGCTTTGTTTGTATATATATGTATAAAGACTTCAATAAAAACTAACTAGGATTTTATGGCCTTTAATACGTACTTGAGGCAAGAGCTTTACTTTACTGGGGCCACCAGTACCATGCCATGTCTCCACAGCTGCACTAACAGGCAAACCCGAGCGTGGAGCATGTATTTCGCGGTTTTATGCACATTAGTCCACATACAAAGAAGTGTGACATACTTTCTGGATACTTTACGCAAAAACCACCATAATTCCCTTACATGTGTGGGAAAGGGAAGAGTGAGCAGAGGAGTCCTCCATTTGTTTCAATTTGCAGTATCACCACTATCACCACTAATTCTTCACACTGGTTCTTTAAAGCAATGTGGCAAAGCCAGAGAAAGACAGCAACAGTCCAGCATTGAACATGCCAAACACTCTTCACATTTTAAATTTACCCCAGTAAGAAAACCTTTTTTTTGTTATGCATTCACAGCCAAAATGGAGGGGCAATGCGGGGGGAACAAAAACAAAAAAAAAACGGACAGACGTCTCAATCACTGACATCCATGTCCTCTTCGTGATGATCGTCAGCACCATTCACTTTGGTCTGCTTAGTGGGCCGTGCTGTGCTGCCATCTTGTGAGTGAGGAGACAAAGCAGAGTCATCTGAATCCTTCCTCTCTTTCTCGCTATCATAACCTTGTTCTTCTTCATCATAATTTCTGGTGATCTGTTAAAAAAAAAAAAAAGGAAGTGATATTGTATGATACAGTAAAATCTCTGGTCTGATTTACATGAGATTGTCTTGAATAAACAAATAGCCAACCTTAACATCTCCTTTATCACCATCTGACTTCCTGTCCCATTCTCTTTCTTTGTCTTTACTTTTCTTCTTCTTGCTAGTGGAGCGTTCATGTTCTTCACGACCGCGCTCTTTATCACTCCTGCGGTCCCTGTCCCGTTCCTTGTCCCTTTTCTTCTCCTTCTTGTGTCTGTAGAGGAGACAAATGTGTGGGGTTGACAGAAACAGCCCAGGATGTATCCATGCAGAGAATAAATGTATCCCCCAAGAGAGAAAATTCCTTCTACTCTTTTAATCAAATCCTTAAGGGGGTTGGTCATTTCCATCCACTCTACACATGGCATTAATACTGGTTTAGATGTAATAGAGCTGAGCCCCAGACACACATTTATGATTAAAATTTAAAAAATCCTAATTTAAATATTGCTTAAATTCCCTTTCAAATATTCTAATAATTCAATCCAAGATTCCGTCAACAGAAAACACCAAATTTGATTTTCCCATATAATGTACATCCCGATAACAAGCAGAAGATGCAGAATGACTGTAAAAATGTTAAACTTAACATAAAAGCACAAAAGGGTTCACTGTTAAAAGTAAACTCCAAAAACATGACATTACACACCAACCTTCGAGGAGATGGAGAAATGGAGCTTCTCTTTTTTGGGGACTTCTTAGGTGATCTGCTGCTGCTGCGACTTCTCCTGCGTCTTCTGTGGAAACGGAACAAAATGTTTTAAAACGTTTTCCGAACTTTGGTTTAGCCACTTAACTACTTTGTGCTGAACTCACCGGCTCACGCTGCGTGACCTCCTGGCTGTGCTGTAGCTCTTGGGCGGCGTTTTGGATCTTCTTCTGCCAGTGTCGTCTCTCTTTCTATCTCTGTAAATAAATCAAGTGTTTTAAATTTTCTGACAGGATGGTCATATCAAATATAAACTTTCACAAAGTTTCTCCACCTGGATCTGCTTCGGGACCGCCTGTTTCGTTCTCTGGAGTGGGTGTGTCTCCTGCGTGGGCTTTTGGAGCGCCTCCTGCTTCTGGACCTGGAACGCCGCCTGGATCTGCTTCGCCTGAGAACAAACAATGAAATAATTTAATTTTTTGTATGCTGAAAAAGTATCCCCATGACAACTATTCACATCAACAAAAAACTGCACCTGTGTCTTGAGCGGGATCTGGACCACCTTCTTCTGGACCTCGAGCGGGAACGAGAGTGTTTCTTTTTGCTCTCTTTATCTGCAAGACAGAAAAAGCAGATAATGTTAATACAAAGTCACAATGCTGACAAGAAAGTTATTGGATTTTTGTTCACTCACTTCCAGGTTCAATTGCAGCAGAAATGAGTGACTGAGCTTCTCTGACTCTCTTCATGGCCTCTTCAATTTCCTTATTAGATGTGTCCGCCTTCAGGCCTGGATTGAAATTTAAGCCTGCAGCCAGTGGATTCAGCCTAAATGCAGGAACACTCTTTAGCTGACTCGTCATTTCTACAAACATCTATTTCTTGACTTTATTTCTAACCACTTGACCATTTTCATACAAACTCACTTTGGATCAGTCATGAACTTCAACAGCTGATCAGCAGCCTGTGATGAGACATTGTGGAAATTAGTTCAGGCTTCATATTATCAATTACAATGCATTGTATACCAAGACCTATTAAATGTATTTGCAGGTATAAAATAAAACACTAAACATTGTCTCACCTGAGGATTCAAGTTGGATCCTGGGAAGCCAAATGCAGCCATTGCATCTATGTTTGGACCGAATGGATTCCCTCCAATCTGGAAGGGAAAACAATATGGTGTCTGTTTTCTTAGATGATTATAAGATTTCTATAATTATATTTAAGAATCTTAGGAGTTACAAGTGCAGAAATGAAAGCTAAACATTCATTAACCTATTGACTTTCCAGTTCTCATCCACCTATTAAAATGCTCTCTTTTAATGGTTTTGTACTATTATGAAGTACTATGCACTACAACAGCTGTTAGCAAGCATAGGAATCAATTGTGTTTTGTATCATAATCCTCCTGCTGACAACTCACATTTTCAAATTTTATGTGAAGTGACAAACGCTTATCTGTTGAAGCCAAGTCACTGACAACACCTATTTCCATTATTAATAGATCACATGATGATTCTCTCTATTGTTTCCCAGCATTGCATCTCAAAATTGTCCAAAATAAGCCTTTGAGAATTATCGTTAGCCCAAGTTAAGTCAAGTTGCTTTTGTTAAAACCAGCACTAAGGGCCAGTTAAGTGTCGGCAAGGCAAATTTGAATAAAGCTGTCTGCTGTGACCTCTGGTGAGTAAGTCTGAAATTCTTAGCTCCAAGTTTGTTTTATCATGTCATTAGTGCAGAGTTTTGAGTCAAAATCTGTACAACTATCCCACTTTTTTATAAAAAGGGAAAAAGCAGATAATTTGAAAATGTCCTCTCCTTTAATGCAAAAACACTCCTATGTCATTCATTTTCCCGTTGATCTAAACTAACAAGAGGGTTGGTGGTTTGACACACCCCCACCCACCAAAAAAAACGTGGACACTGAACCCTGACAGCTGTATGAGGATGATGTGTGACTAAAAAAAATGTTGCACTGAGATGTGTTGTATCTCACTGCATATGATTGGCAAACGTGTAGTGTAAAAAATTTATATAAATTGATAATTTACCACTACTAATTATTGACACTTCATGCATTAAATTTTGTAATGATCAGTGAGTGCAGTATAAGGTCTTACAGGTGGATTTGGGATTGGGTTGGGTGTTGGAAGAAGTCCTCCACCAGGCAAAATTCCTGCCACAGCATTTGCTGGTGCCATCAGTGACAAAGCTTTAGCCTCATCTGGAATGGAGCCTACAGAAAAATAAAATCGGGCGTTAGGAAAAAACTTCTTCACACACTAACTAGAGACAGTCATGTTGGAAAGGTCTTCACACTGCATTTCTTCAAATTAGGCTCAACAAACAGGTTACCTTACAGGTCAGAGAAGAGTTCCCTTGATTCAACAAAATCATTGCAGT
Organism: Brachirus orientalis; assembly: GCA_016785285.1. NCBI lineage: Eukaryota > Metazoa > Chordata > Actinopteri > Pleuronectiformes > Soleidae > Brachirus > Brachirus orientalis. The sequence goes on along the minus strand of JAFBJR010000504.1, from coordinate 2,906,083 downwards.
GACTTAACTATTGCTGGAATAAATCACACTACTCCAATGAACACTGCCAAGAGTATATCACCTGAGCATGTGTTTTTTAAGTCATGAACCAAACGTTAGCAAGCACAGCTGCTTCTCCAGTTGGGTGTGCCCTCAATTTTCATTTAGATGTTTACTGAAACAAGCGACTCACGTTGGCGGCTTCGCTACTAAAATCACAGAGAAAAATCGAGATACACACAAACAAAGAGAGATTTAAGGATTTGGCAAGAACACTACACAAGCTGTCAGTGTCTACTTACCGAAACACATTTCAGAGGATAAAGTGGTGACAAACACTAAATGGCATAAACAGATATATGAGTAAGTAGTGTGCCATTTGTACATCATTATTCTGATATCCTTACCTGCCATGTCTGGACTGAATTAGACCTGGGCTGGTCTAATTTCTCTGTACAATCAAAGTATTATGCTCTTAATTGCCCTTCATTTAATTTTTTTTTTTTACAAATTACCAATTTAATAACTCCCTAATGCTCTCATTTTGAATCCACCCCAAAACTCACATAAATATGGACGTACAATCATGACAACATATAAACAAAAAAGCACACTGGAGAGAGAAAATTCTGCAGGAGACAAAACTGTTGGGTGGAATTTTCAGCAGGGCCTGGTAAACAGGACTGGCTGAACCAGGAAAAAGAACTGTAAAACACAACAACAAAAGAAGACCACTGTTAAAATGCTTATCGTACCAACATTGTATCATGTTGGTGGCTATCTTAGATAACTTAGGATAAAAGTGAGTTAAAATGGTTATATCAGACAAGCTATTTAATATCCCCCAAAGGTCCAGTGTGTAGAATTTAGCAGATACTTAATTGAGTATTTAAAGTCTACTTTTATTTATTATCCTCTAAATATCAAAAAATGTTGTGCTTTTGTTACACCAGAATGAGCCCACAGTGGGTCCTCTTCCATGGAGATTGCCATGCTACACTGCTACATTTGCTTGCCAAGAGTATTCAGTTTGATGCAATATGCAACTACAACCATTTGTGCCAATAAATCCTACATACTAGACCTTTAATTCCCAAACTTCACTCATATCTTAAAATATGAAACTTCTGGCACTGAACAAAAATGACTATTGTGGTTTCAATTGAACTTTTTAAAGGATAAAGCTGGGTATACTCTCATTTTAGCTCAATCCAAATAGAAATCCACGCACCGAGCAACAAAGCAACAGGATGGTGACTGTGGCACTTTTTAAAAAAAAAAATAAACTCCAGTTCCTGCATTCATTTAAATGAACACACATCACCCAGTGCAACATTGTAGTTCACCAATGCTATAAATATGCCTTTTTAGAACAATACCTGTAGTCTTATTATAATATTCAATGGAATTCAAAAAAATGAAGAATATTGCAAGCCTTATCTGTTAAGGAACAAAGCTTTAGCCATAAAATTCTTGAATGGCTAAGCAGTGTACAAAAGTGTTACAAAACAGTACAGAATTAGCACCCATTCAGGCTAGGTCCTTGATTTCTGACCTTTGACTGATAAATTAGGGAGGAAAGAGGGAAAGAGGGCAGAGAAAGAACGGAGGGGACACAAACAAGAGGGGTGGGGCTTGAATGCTCGCTGGCCTTTGCAAATGTTTACAGTCCCCTGTTGGCAGGCAGAGGACCACTTTCATCAATGAGGGGGCTGCTTTTGCCTTCTTCGCTACAAGAACCACACACGCGCACACACATACAGACACACACACACTCGAACAAATAACAGAGAGAAGTTTAACAGAGGACATTCCAATGTGATGTGGGAAAAAATAAAACACATATGGTTAAGAGTTTCTACATGTCGAGCAAATCACTGCTAATGATAGACGCACAGCTCATCAAGAAACATGTGGTGATGATAATACAGCATACCAAAAATCTAAATCTAGAGGTCAGCATCTTATGAACAATATGAGAGAGAAAAAATTTTACCAGTATCCTTCATTTAATCTTACAAAGTTCATGTGCACAGGCCAAGGTGAGTTGACTCATACACTTCACAAAGGGCAGAGATGAAATAGTTTTGGCTCATTATTGCTTATCAGGGGTCATTCAACAGTCAAAAACCTTTCATACATTAAAATAATTATGAGACAAACCTTCAGCAAACGGGACCACGATCAATGCTCTGTCCACAAACACAGTGTTGGTCAGATGTTGAGACACTCCAACAGACTCTGGCTCCTGGAACTTCACAAAGCACACCCGGGACGTCACCGGCATTTGAGAATCGCTGTTGAGGAAGAAAACGGTTTTACTCTAATTAGTCATCTTTATTCCAACATAGTATCCAACTAGAAGCACTCAGAGAGTGCACACCTCCGCCAATCAATGATAAAGAGTCCTTCAAAAAAATTCATCAAAATTCATCCATAACTTTTTGAGTTATTTTGCCAACAGACAAACCAACACTGGCAAAACATCACTTCCTCAGAGGGAGTAATAATACCCACATAAACTGTGTGGAAAAAAGTGAAATTGCATATTCTCACACATCCACTGCCAGAATGACAATGCCAATGCATTGTTCACATTGAGAAATTTAGGTCCATATAAACTGACATTAAGAAACTTAACATTACCTGGTTAGTGAAATGAAGATGATACATGTATCACTGTATCAAAATTATGCATAAGGTTGAATTATAACAGTATATGAAAATTATTAAACGGTAAATAAAGAGGTGGTTCCAATTGTAATATCGAAGAGAGTGAGATTCAACTGTCTCAATTTAAATACTGAGTTATAAAGCAATAATACTGCTTCCAACTGACCTGAATGAAATTTTAACATATCCGTTACAGTATCCTGGCTACTGTTAGCCACACTAGTTAGCACGGGCCTACGTGGCGGTACCTCTTGGTAGCTTACACGATTAACAATCCAACCAGCTCGTTATCGACTAAACAAGAAGCAGCAGCAGGCAGTAAACTCACTCTGGTGGAAATAACTTGAGCTCTTCGATGGTTCCCAGGAAGCCGAACAGCGTCCTCATCTGCTCCGATGTTGTGCTCGGCGACACGTTCGTCACCTGCACTACCTTTGTAGTGTAACTCATTTTTCCCGACTCCCGATCCTTAAAACGCAAACACTAACGACAATTTGATTTAGAGTAACGCTTATCAAATAGTTATTAACCCGTTTGTTCGTCGGTAATTGTCTAGCTACGTGTTAAATCTAAACTACGACGGACTGTTGCATTTCGTCGCCATATTGAATGCGTCCTGAGCAAAGTGCGCATGCGCTGTGGGAAAGGGGGGGAAGTAACAAATGTATTTATTGGTCCATGTATTCATAAAACATTGTTGATGTATTGGTTTTATTTTTTTTGCTCATGACTAATCTTTGCAAAATCAGTTTTGCACATATGAGTGCGGACGACTAATATTATGTAGGACTTTATAGACTTATTTTTGAACTTTATCGAGCATCCACCAGAGGGCGCCCCGCCCTTGTTTTCAATGTATATACAAAGTTCGGACGTGCTGGGCAGTATAATTACTTCCCATTCTTAGTCTTCCTGTATGTGTGCGTGTGTGTTCTTGTACTTGCTACAGAGTGAGGACCAAAATTCGTATAATTCCTACAAATTGAGGACATTTTGACAAAGTGAGGACATTTTGGCTGGTCCTCACTATTTTTCACCCCTTAAAATGGCTTTTTCAGGGTTAAGATCTGGTTTTAGGGTTAGGGTTAGAATTGGGTTTAGGTTAGGGTTAAGGTAAGGGTTAGGGTTAGGCAACTAGTTGTGATGGTTAAGGTTAGGGTAAGGGGCTAAAGAATGCATTATGTCTATGAGGGTCCTCACTCTGATAGAAGTGCACGTGTGTGTATATGTGTGTGTGAGTTTTACATATATATATATATAGGGACTAAATAATTAAGGTTAGGGTAAGGGGCTAAAGAATGCATTATGTCTATGAGGGTCCTCACTCTGATAGAAGTGCACGTGTGTGTATGTGTGTGTGTGAGTTTTATATATATATATATATATATATATAGGGACTAAATAATATAAAAAATGTAAATATATTTAATTTAGCCATACATTACAAATAAGTCATTTCTTATTTGGTTTTGTTATAAAGTAATGCACAGGTTATTACTTCTATGGGGGGACCTGTCTTACTGTGTTTTTAACTCAATTAGACGGGCACAGTATGGACTCAAAACAAAATGCTCTTTATCACATCAATTCAGTGCAGTACATGATCTATAGGATGCATTACTGTACACTGACAATAGTGCAGATTTCCCTTAGAGCAGCCCTGTTATTGTGTGTTAAAGCTCTATGTGGTGACAAACAGTGTATGAGTTAATAATAAGTTGTTATCAAGTCCGTGTAAGTCAATTCAGTTCCATGCCATTTACGATTCAACTCCTGTATAGACTGGTTAATTCTTAGATCATATTTGTGTTGACTGAAATCACACCAAAGATCAAGATTGTGTTGTGGGTTGTTTCTATTTTTTTGTGGCATTGTTAGGCTCATGCATGCAGGTAGCTTTTTAGTGTTTAACCCTACCAATGCACTTCACTGTGTAACTATTGTTTTTATAGTTGTTTCCTTTCACATTTTATGGCTGTTTTTGTTTTTTTCTGTGTTAACCAGTTAGCAAATAAACATTGGTAATTAAAGGTAGACCACATGCCACAACCCTGCCACTGACCAAACTGCATCTGACAAAACACTTCCTACGAACAGTGTTTTCTCCCAGAAAACAATACAGCATTTGTCTTCAGGCTACGTCGAACATAATCCCTACATTGCAGGATTAGGTCTATAGTGGCACTGAAACAATAAATTTAAGGCATTTGTGTTCCCACAATGACTTGGCTTTAATTCAACCAGTTTGTATTATACATTAACACAAAGGGAAGGTTCACCATTTAAAATTTCACATATTTATCCTATCCTCATTACATTATTTAAAATCATCATTTATTCTAAAATAATATTTAGTGTTTTCCTGAAATACTGTTGTTTTGAATTATTTAATCTTAATCCCAATAGTCCCTTATATAAATATATAGACTCCAAGAATCTATATTATGAATAAAATAACTTAAATCCACTTGCCTCATTAGTGGCCCTACAAAATGCATCAACATTCACATGTACTCTACACAGCACTTGGCATTAATCAGCATGACTTGAAAAAAACAAAAAAAACAATAAAAATCACATGTACCATTGCAACACATTTCCCAAGCATGTTTCTCTGTATTTAATGTTCTCCACAATAAATCCGTGTTCAGAATGGTGGTCATTGAGTCATCCAGCAAAGGATACTGGCACAATGGGATTCTTGTTCATCGTGCAACACGATTGGCCAGGAGAGAGGTTTACAGAGCAGATTTCCATGACTGTGAGGGGGACCAGACAAATAAATACCCCAAATCCACTGGGAGACCAGAGGCTTTCAGTTCAGAAGAGATCAGAGTTTTTTTTCACAAGAGCTGCTTTGTGTGCTGCCACAACAAGAAAGGAACATGGTCAGCCGGTGAGTTTCTCATTACTTACGCATTTAAAAAAGTTCACAAATCATAGTTGAAAATTGTGAACATTTAAAAAAGCAAAAAATACAAAAATGTTGTGTTATTTTGTATAAACATTTCAGCAACTTGACCCTGTGTGGTGTTTACGCTGACCTCTTTGCCCTTGAACTGCATGAACTGATCCAGTTCTTAATGCTTAGAACTGACACACTGCAACAATGGCTGCAGTGTTTGTTGACGTCTTTACTTTGTGATGGCAGATTTGAGCACCCAGCTGGTGGCTACAAGAAGATTTTTGAGACATGTGAAGAGCTGGCTGAGCCTCTTCCGGCATCAGTCACAGGTTTGTTTACATGTTTTAGACAGAAATATTTGCCAGACTTTTTTTTTCTTTTTATTCTTAGAATCAGAATAATGAATATCTGTTTTATTGATGCTTTACAGGAAGGATTCCTTCATTTCTGAAGGGAAGTCTTCTCCGTTTGGGACCTGGGCTTTTTGAGGTTGGAGATGAACCTTTCTATCACCTCTTTGATGGCCAGGCACTTATGCACAAATTTGACTTCAAGAATGGTCAAGTCACCTATTACAGAAAGTAAGACTTTACAATTCTGTCTTCTGATTTTTTCAGCACATTTCCATCTTACAATTATGCAGATTATGCTTTTTTTGTCCCTTTAAGTAACTTGAATCCCACTTGAGATATGTAATCCATCACAGTGAGCATCATGTGTAGATGCTATGTTGTGTATACACAATGTATAGATCAGTAAATGCAAGTGAGTTGCAAGTTTCTGTTTGCAGGTTACAATACTTATCTTAAAGAGAAATATGTAAAACTTTTTTAAAAACCCTTTCCACAAAAAATCTAATTTTTGTGTAAGTTCAGTTATAATTTTAGCTAAAGCTTAGAGGATATATTTTTACAAACATTCAGGATATTCTAAAATAACTTCCTGTGAAAAGTTTTAAAATAATAGGTTTTTAATTGTTGTCCCTTGTCTTAGGTTTATCAAAACAGATGCTTATGTGCGAGCCATCACTGAGAAACGTGTGGTCATCACAGAGTTTGGTACATGTGCATATCCTGATCCCTGCAAAAACATTTTCTCAAGGTGGGTGACGCCAAAATCCATATTCATTCTAATCTTTATCCACCATGTTAAATGCTACTTAAAATGACTAAACACAGACTTATTATATCAGCATGGGGGCATTTTAAGGTCATTTGTGGGCCAAAAGCAAAGCAAAGAAATGAGGAAAATCCCTACTTTGTCTACCCTGATGCAATCACAGTTTATCTCATTTCAACTGTACAGTATGTAATTTTTGTGTGCAGGTTTTTCTCCTACTTCAAGGGTGTTGAGGTCACGGACAACTGCCTGGTGAATGTCTACCCTGTTGGTGAGGACTTTTATGCTGTTACAGAAACCAACTACATCACTAAAGTGAATCCTGACACACTGGAGACACTGAAGAAGGTACAAATATACCACTTAATTTTCACTGATAATAAAAAACTGATCTTACCAAATTTAAACCTTTTTTTTTTCCTGTGAAGGTTGATATGTGCAACTACGTCAATATTAATGGAGTGACAGCCCACCCTCATATTGAGAATGATGGCACAGTGTATAACATTGGAAACTGCATGGGGAAAGGAGCAACTCTGGCCTACAACATTGTCATGATCCCACCCACACAGAAAGGTAGGCAAGAAAGATCCACACAGTCACTTCAATAGAGACAGCCTCTACTTTAACACCAAATTACATTGGATGTGTTTTAAGGAAACATACTGACCTGTTTCAAAAACCAAATAAAGAAGAAGAAAACCACAGTATTAAAGGATTAAAAATAATTAGTAGTGTGTAAAATTAAATGTAAAAAAAAAAAAAAGGACTTGACACTATCAACTATCACAACCGTTTCTTTCTTAGATAAGTCTGATCCCATCGAGAAGTCCAAGGTGGTGGTGCAGTTCCCCAGTGCTGAGAGGTTCAAGCCCTCCTATGTTCACAGGTGTGTAATTTTTGTCATGAAATCCTTTTGTTGTGTGATTTGATGCCCTCTCAGCAATTTTTATTGTCGTCCCCTCATTAATTTCAGCTTCGGCATGACAGAAAACTACTTTGTTTTTGTGGAGACTCCGGTGAAAATCAATCTGCTGAAATTCTTGAGTGCCTGGAGCATCCGAGGATCCAACTACATGGACTGCTTTGAGTCCAATGAAAGTCAAGGAGTAAGAAGTTGCAGTAGATTGATGTCCTTTGTGATGTGAAAAGTGCACCTCAGAATATCTTCAACTAATTTCCTAACATTTCTATTTTAATGTACTCTCTTTGTAGACTTTGTTCCACATTGCCAGAAAAAGCCCAGGAGAATACATTGACTTAAAGTTCAAGGGGGCGGCCATTGGCATGTTTCACCACATCAACGCCTACGAAGAGCAAGGATTTGTTGTTTTTGACCTATGTGCTTGGAAAGGGTGCGTAACTTATTTTTATCTTAGGATTTGTTTCATAGTGGTCCAAGCACTTTCATTGTCTACTGTCAAGCTTTTTCAGACCCTCAAAGCTGTGGTAAATTATATATCAATACAAATACATATAGTACATACTGTAAGAGATGGTGTTATGTTGTAATCAACCAAATTTGTGATCCGTAATAAAGGAAGAATTAGAAATGAATGAAAAACACATTTTATGGTTGAAAATGTCACTTTTCCTATGTAGACTCAGCACTGCAAGTGAGGCCTAAATGGAGCAGTTTCTATTTTACAACATATTTTCACTTGTTTATCTAATAGCAAACTACTCTGTGAAAGAAATACAGTTACAATTTCAAGCATTTTCAAGCACTCGATCCAAAATGTAAGCACCTCTTGTTCTTGTTAAAAACAATGAAATTTGAGCACTTGTATAAACCCTGAATTGTAGTACTCACCCTTAGTTTTGTCATGCAGATTTGAGTTTATTTACAATTACCTCTGGCTGGCCAACCTGAGAGCCAACTGGGACGAGGTGAAGAAGGCAGCCATGATAGCGCCTCAGCCAGAGGTCCGCAGATACGTTATTCCCCTGGACGTCCACAAGGCGAGTCATCTGCCATACACGCATTACCACCCACACATGTGGAGTCAATCAAGTCTCATTATTTGTTGTCATCTTGCCATGGACATAATGTAGGAGGAGCAGGGGAAGAACCTCATCAGCCTCCCATACACCACAGCCACAGCAGTGATGCATTCTGATGGGACAATCTGGCTAGAGCCGGAGGTGTTGTTCTCCGGGCCTCGCCAAGGTGCCGACAGAACCATGGACACGTTTGTTTTTGTTGGATACATTGCATTATCAGTTTTTAACCATCTAAAATTTTTTTTATAGCTTTTGAGTTCCCTCAGATCAACTACGCAAAGTATGTAGGGAAGAATTACACATACGCCTACGCTTTGGGTCTCAACCATTTCATACCAGACAGGGTATGCTAACAAAAGGCCTTCATATATACCTTCATATAAGTGATTGAGAGTGTGTAAACCAACCTGCATTGACAACTGTTTTCTCTTCCTTGTGTGCAGATCTGCAAGTTGAATGTAAAGACCAAGGAGACCTGGGTTTGGCAAGAACCCGACACCTACCCCTCAGAACCCCTGTTTGTCCAGACTCCTGATGGGGTAGACGAGGATGACGGTAAGTCAGCAGCATCAAAAACGCACCTAATTCAATTCTCCGTCATGAGTGATGAATATTGTTCAAAGATTATCCTGTGCTTTGCCAACAGGAGTGCTGTTGACCATTGTGGCGGCTCCCGGCTCCCAGAGACCAGCATATCTCCTTATTCTTAATGCCAAGGATCTATCTGAGATTGCCAGAGCTGAAGTGGAGTGCGACATTCCAGTCACCTTTCATGGGATGTACAAACCCTAATACTATACATTTCACAGGATGTCTTTGGCCTTTGTGAGTCAAGGCGATATATAATATTTTGAATGCGTTAGAAGTCATTGTTGGCCTAGAAATGGATTTGTTCACATGTTGTGTCACTAATAAAAATAAACATAATATAAATAAATGAAATAAAAACATTAATAATATCAATACACTCTGCTGTTTCGTACTGGTATATGGGGCATTCATAGGGAAGCAGGTGGGTAACAAAGTGATTATGTCCTTCATCTCAGGTTCAGATTTGTGAGAGTGCACATTTTTTGCACAATTCAGTTCAACAAATGCAATAATCCCTCATCCTAAATTCATTAATTCATTTATCCTTCACATGAGGGTCGCAGGGCTGCTGGTGCCAATCTCACCTGACAGAGGGCAAAATGTGGAGTACAGCCCAAAGAGGCCAGTCCATATAGACGAACTCATTCACTCAAACTTATTGCTGTGAGGCAATAGTGCTAATCACATGCTCCACTGTGTGACAAGCTTTTTGTCCTCAGCTGATCCAAGACTGTGGCTTAGGGTCGGTTGCTACATCAGTCACATTTGGGGTCACGTTTTCTACTCCAGATTCGACTCCCCAGATTTTGGGATTTCATTTATGAACTGCTCAGAGAAACCCTTTGCAATCATGTAATCCATTCTGTAATCACTCACTTATCAGAGGGGTTTACAAGCACTTTCATTCTGTTCATTCATTACATGACATCATTTTTTTTCCTTCGGTTTATTTATTTATTTTACATGAGGGCTTGTCAGCCTTCCAAAAAAAAAAAGAAATAAAAAAGGGGTTACAGAAAATATTAATTCTCAGAATAAAGTTAAGCTGAAAAACAAATGAAAAAACACTATCTCAGTTGTAACTATCACACAATAATAGAAGTCTCACACATTGGGACAGAGGTTTGCACAGCCACACATCAACCACTGTAACAGTTATTACATACTGCACATGTTGCCCTAAATTAAAATGTGTGAAATGTGAATAAATGAAAAAATAAAACAAAGGTAACAAAGGTAAAAACAAGCACACCACCACCAAACCTTTCCTCACATACAAAGGACACCCATGACTTCTGTAACTACTGCTACATGAGTGGAAAGCAACAAACTTAATTCATTATTCTGTAACAAAAATGGGATGGATAACAAAAACTGATACAAGTAACACTGAATCAAATTTGTAGCACTCTGACATCTTTTAAAAGGAATAGCTGACATTTATGAAAATACTGAATTTTCATACAGTAAATGTAGAGCTACAGCAAACTGACAATAAGCTCAGTTTAAAATTAAAAACCTGAAGCTGAGGTACATATCCTGACTCTGTCCAGAGATTCCAAGCAAAAGAAATCACTTTAAAAATTAAAGAAATAGCATTTTCTTACTTTTGGATCATCAGGTTAGATTCGTATTATTTTTGTCAAGGAGGCTATTTTGGCCATGTTAGTGTTATCTGTGAGAAAAATAATTCGAAACATAATTTGATGACATTTTCTGGGGATGTAAATTATGGCTGAAGTACGAAATTATCATATTTTGGATGCAATGATACTGTAGGAAACTGAGTGGCATTGGCAGGGTGCTTTCTCTATTAACAGCATGTAACTCCATGTGAAGCATGACGATGATTATGTTTCATTCTGTGCAGTCTATTCAAACAAACAGTGTTACTTTTTATCTCAAGGTGTTGGCAGGCATCATTTCCAACTTAGAACAGAGCCACACTAATTCAAGCGCTGGCTCCCCTCTGTTCCCAGTCTTTGTGGTAAGCATACTGCCTTTTGGTTGCAACTTCAGACTGGTGACATTCTCATCTAATTCGAAACACAAAAACCAAATAAGGAAATTTCACAAAAATGTTGGAACTTTTCCTTTAACACTGACCAAGCCTCTGTCCCTTTACTAACACATAAGACACACAAGAAAATAAAGCCAACAGAGCGGAGGCTCACACTACTGAACCACAGATTTCATGTGTTACATCAACAGGCTTACTTTTGATGTGGCAAGTGAGGACTGACTGCTTTGAAAATGTTTTTATGTTATTTAACATTTGCATCTCAAGAGAGGAATGAAATATTGATAGTGCAAGGTTGTAAGGTACATATATTAATATATTGTTTTAGATACTGTCCTATAAGTAAAGTGCAAATCTCTGGAACAGATGAAGTGTGTGCAAGCATTTATAATTTTTGACTGACTGATTCGCCTGCCTATGCACAAGTGAGCCCTTTACACTTGCTGTCAGCTATTCTACACATCCTCAGGTCAAACATTCACATGAGACGATACCATTTAATCACTTTAACGCAAAGCATTTTCTTTTAAGACTAGTCGAAGATGATGTAGCATGATGTAACATGGTTGGGAGGATCATTTTGATCAAACATGTTAATTAATCTGTTCTTTTAAATCATGGCTAATTGGGAATGAAAATAAAATTGTGTCATTTTTGTGTGAGTGAGACCAACTTCAGTGTTGTATACACCCTCCCTCCCTCACTCATTCACTCCCACACACACACAAACTTGTTTTTATATCTTAGTGAGGACACCTCATATACATATATTGCATTCCCTAGCCTCTTGCCCAAACCTTAACCATCACAAACAAGTGCCTAACCCTAACCTAAACCCAATTATAACCCTTACCTTAAAACCCCCAAAAAGCACTTTTAAGTCATAGGGTCCGCATTTTGTGGACCTCACAAAGATATAAATAGAAGTACACATCACACACTCACATGCTCATTGTCAAGCAGCTTCATTACATTCAAACACAACTTTGCAGGGTGGACTTCAGACAGTTTCTCTAATGGATGTATAAGATCAACTCATTTAGACTTGGGGGTGTAGAAGGCCAACATTAGGTGAGTAAATATTGAACATTTCAAAGTGCAATACAACAGCAGTCTTATTCTCTACAGCTCCTCACACTAGTTGAGGGCCGTTGTAGGGTTTGTGTATGGGGTGCAGACTGGAGAGGCTGTGTGTTTGATCTAAGCATGGAGGGGCGAAAAATCTGTTTCATAGGTGGAGAGCAGGGCGGCATCCACTGGCTCCATGCAACAGGGGCAGGTGAAGGATCTCATCAGCCAGTCGTCTATACAGTCCATGTGGTAGATGTGCATACATGGCAGGAACCGGATGGGGTCCCCATAAACAAAGTCCAGCATACAGATCACACATCTGGAAACAAGTTCAGAGCTTACAATATCACTAAATGTCAGCACTATTGTGATCTCTTCCTACAATATCACTGCTTTCTAAAAAGACAAATTACAGTTACACGTGTATCTTTTAAACAGGAGTTTACTTACTATTTTCTGTCATTGATAATTGATGACTCAAACATTGATTTCAAATATTCTCTGTAAATATGCTTGTAAATAGATTTGTATTTTAAATGTTACCACTTTGTCTAAGCTTTGGCAAATTGAACTGACTACTTCTCCATGGCCATTTTAGCCAACATTTTATTGGTATTACTGGTATTAAACATATGGGTACTGAGAAATGTAAAATGCTGTGACTGCAGGAGTCACAGCATTTTACATACGTTACATTTGCATTTACACACTCACATTTACATGCTTTCACATTTACATACTTCTGCAGCTAAGTATGTGATATCTAATGCATTGTATTCATGAATGTAAACAATTGTATCCACGTGTCTCCAAACCACCACTGACTGCGGCTTTTGTGATGGGATCAGAAGACACACTAAAAATGCATTGGGTGCATTCAGAGCCATGCTCAGTACTGGCTGCATGTGTTTATATTGCATGTTAATAGCAAGTCTGAACGATGTCTGAACGATGTCTGAACGATGTCTGAACGATGTCTGAACGATGTGTGAACGATGTGTGAATGAGTTCGTGTGGCTCTACTGGTGGCCTTACCCTTCACATGCATATGCAGTAACACAAAAATACTTACTCTCTAATCTTTTTCTCTGAGCCATCTTTATCTCCATCATAAACACCTGTCGGGAGATGCTGGATCAAGCCAATGCGCTGAGCAATGCGAATCTGCTCCTCCTCTGTCAGCTGTGAGGCCAGACGGGCCTGATTCAGTGTGGGGTGGTACACGGGCATATGAGCCTGCTCCTGGTAGTAAACAGAGAAAAGGCCAAAATTATATTAGGTCACTTACATGCAGACAGGGATTAGACTGCCAACATTCAGAGTTTTAACTTTTACCATTATCACTAATACTTGTTCCACATGTAGCAGAAATTGTATTCATTGTCTAGTGCTGATATATAAATACACGCACTGGCCACTTATTACAAATTCAACATGACTAGGGCTGACTGATACGACCAAAAAAAGGTTATCACAATAAACATTTTCAAGATAATCAGTCAATTTTTTTGACATTATTAATGAATGTAAGATGGTTAAACTGTGTCAACACTTACTGAACCTCTGTGGCATTACGACTGAATTAAGTTAATTCACAATTATACACTGTTATTTAATTATTGCCCAGCCCTAAGTAATGTCTCCCCAAAGTACTGTTGCTAACCATACCAATCCCTTTACGACCACAATCCCTTTATGAACACCCTCCTTCTGATTGTTAGCTACGTCCAGCAGAGTAAACTGCCATAAAAAACAAAACGTATACCATCTCATACTAATTCCTTGAAAGTAAGACAATTCTCAAGTGGTCTCCACGTTCACCGGATCTTAGTCTAATTGAGCACCTTTGGGATGTGGTGAAACGGAAATTTGCATCGCGGATGTGCAGCCGACAGATTATCTCGTGTCAGTAAAGACCAAATTCTCTGAGTACTGTCTCTAACACCTTGTTTAATATATGCCACGATTAATTAATACAGTTCTAACGGTGGGGTTTATTGAGGTGTACCTAATAAGGTGACAATGCGAGCAAATGTCTATGGTTTTTCACCTGATACGGGGGAGGTGGTTCCAGGTCCGTCCCGTCCCAGAAACTCGCTCTACGTGACTGGGCCTCGTGAAGTAGTGAGATGTCATCTGATGTTTGTGACTTCAGACAGTTGCCCATGTCTTCGTGTCCCCGTTCCACCTGGGCGACGTAAATACACCAAAAACAGCCTGATCTTGTTGTTGCCTAAGTTGCTCTCAGTGGCTATTATTGATGTTTTCCTTTTAATATCCCGCAAACTACGACATTACAGTCTGGAAACATTGTATGTATGTCTTACAGAAGTTCTGCGCATACGATAAGCTTTACAGCAAACGCCCAGACTAATCTGTTTTCAAGTTTACACTGAAAAACAAAACAAAGAAGTCCCTTGCTAAGGATATCAATCAGCAGAGCTAGCTACTTTTTCGCCAGACTTCAATACGTACCAGTCACTCCTTTGTATTAAATTGGAATTTTCACAAAATATCAACTTTAATGGAAACTATGTCGATGAAACTGAGGAGTCTGAGAATTGGACCGAAGCGACATCGCTGCCTTAGAACTTCGTGAATTACATCAATCAGTATGTTTCCATGCTAGCTCTTAGTTAGCTCTTTCTTTGAACAAACGACATGTTAACGGTCCTTTGTATATGACGTAGGTGTTATTATGCACCGGTGATTGGAGGATGTCTGTGACGTTACAACAAGCGCTCCAAGACCCGCCCCCTTTAATGTCAACAATAACAAACGAGGAACAGTAGAGTTAGTGTCTATATATTATGTGGATATGAGACTGTGAATGCATCAAAAATGGCATAAAATAAAATAACTTTAAGTTAATACTTGAAAAAATATATTTTATTATTGTTATTGTAATTTATTTATTTATGGTTCATTTCTATACAATAACATAGTACTGCTAACGGTTGTCTAATACGTGCTCCATAGTGTTTCTAGCAGATGCTAATTTGCAACACTTGTCTCTAGAAGAGCTTTAATTAACAGAGATATATGCAAAAGTACAAAATTATGTGTTTCTAGCCTCATATTGTAGTGAATGTCATTTATTTCAGATAGTGGGGATGTTAATTACCTCTGCCAAAGAGGTTATGTTTTCGACAGTGTTGGTTCATCTGTCTGACTGTCTGTTTGTTTGTCTGTCTCTCCATCTGGATACAGGAATGTTTTTAATCATTATATGCTGAAGCACTTGCTGCAAAGCCTGATCAGGTGACACACATGCAGCACTACATACATTTATGTGCATATTCTGCCACCTTGCGGCAATTTAATGGTACTGCAGTTCATTACCTCCTCCAAAGAGGTTATGTTTTTGCCAGTTTGTTTTTGTCTGTCTGTCTATTAGCAAAATAACTCTAAAAGTTATGGACGGATTTTGATGAATTTTTCAGGAAAGATATGTAATGGAACAAGAAACAGATGATTAGATTTTGGTGGTGATCTGGATCCAGGAATTTTTTGAAGGACTCTTTATCATTGCTTGGTCTGCACTCTCTGTGTGCTTCTTGTTTTTATTATAATCTTTTTGATGCAATGATGTATTCTTAATTGTATACATTATCTGTATTTATTTTGTGTGGGGAGATATGCATTTTATATTCCCAGTCCGAAAGGAGAAATCACTTAAGAAAGTACAAAACCTCTGCCAAGCCTGCTCAGTTCTCTTTGGAGCTATGAGTGTGCAGCACATCCCATTGTTTACATTTATCTTAGCAGTTATGTTAATGAGGAAATACAAGGTCGGGGAGAGAAACTTTACTATTTAGTCTTGATTGCATGAACAGAAAAAAACCAGTACTATGTTTCAAATTGTTAGACTGATAAAGGTAAAATGCCAGTGGGAAACTCCAGTGCATGACAATAAGAAGTTTCAGGAAACTGTATGTGGTACAACAACAACCCTAACCCTATAATGAGTTATGAAATAGCATACATTTAAAGTAAAGACATTCAATAAGAGTGGCAACTTGAGTACACCTTTATTTCGTTATAAACAGCTATTGTACACATAAAAACCCACTAATTATTTGCATTCCAGGAGTTTATGATACAAATCTTCATATTTTTGGTTAAGTGAGTTTCACAGAATTGGCCGTCTTCAGGCAAACAAAACAAATACACAAATCTTAAAATAATAATTTTTAAAGATTCCCTTACCTTTAAAGCTCATGAGCTGACAGTGTTTATTTTTTTCTCTAAATGTTACAAACAGTATAATTTCTCTGTACATTATTAGTGAGTAAAAGTAATTTTAATTTATGAAGCAAAATGTGTCATGTTGTGTCTATGTCTGCAATGGTTCGTACAATATTCACAAGGAAGAACAATTGAAAGGTCATTTGTTTTCCAATTAAGCCATGTAAAATTACATACCAGGAAAAGAAAGTTAAACATCATTGGAAAGTTCTCATTAAAAAGGTGCAAACTGGTAAAACAAAATTAACAGTTTTAAGAATAATAAAGAAATGTTAAAGGTTTGTGGCGTGGAGGAAACTTGATTTACAAAAACAACAAAATAACAAATAAGCATCTTTTCTATGTTATTCTATAACTGTATTCATATCTCACAATTTATCATATGCAATACCAAAAAAATAAATAAATAAATAAAGTAATGGGGAGAATCAAGCAGTTTTCCCCTGCATATTCATTTACACCGTAAAAAAAGTCCAGCATTATTGTATATTCGTATCCAAATTGTGTGGTAAAGTAGATCAGCAGATCACCTTTTCATGATGGCTTGTTGTATTAATCTGGTCTCCTAAATGGCAGTGTTGTGATGATCACAATGTATTTACAGTTATTCATAAGAAAAAGTAGTTACATATTCACACACCCCCACAGATAAATACTGTTTAGAACACTGAGTCATTTAGACACGTCTCCACAACTGAAAATACTTCATATTGACACAAATGACATATTCTCCTCCATTTATATTTATTTATTATTTAATTTTATGCATCCCACGACTATTTGAGATGCATTATTACTTTCTATTATCAAGTACAAGTCAGGAAATAGACCTTATGTATTGTCAGTGTTCTGTGTGAATTGGCAACTACAGTTTCAGGAAGTATTGTTCTTCATTGTTTTTTAGGTTCACATTTGACCAAACATCCAAAAGAGCTCATGGCCTCAAAGCAGTGTTGCAAATAGAGTCACAATAACCTTCTCTCTGTACACTGTTGTACAGCATTTTCCTCTTCACATCTCTGAGATTCTCCCTCTTTCATGCTGTGCCTCTTTTCCCTAGCATCTGTCGTCCTCCTCCGTGTCACTGAGAGGATCACAGCCTGCAACTGAGGCTGTCTGTGCCAGACGTTTCCGGAAGTGTCCGTTGGGGACCTGCCAGCCAGTCCGCAAACGTGGGCGGGCAGAGCTGATGGTGTTTGAGCGTCCCAGGCTGCAGGCCACAGCTGCCTCGAAGGTCAGGGTCTCAATGGGACCAGTTGGGTCTGGGCTGTGGTCGTCCTCTTGTGAGGCCAGGAAAGGCTCGGATGGGTAGCGCCGAGGTGGGGACTGGTGTCGTCCAGCCTCGGCCTGCCTCTCTCCTACAATTCCCTCTTGGGTCTCCCAGGTGGGCTTTCTCCGCCTTATGGTCTCTGGGCTGTCCTGTTCATCCTCATCTTCACCGACAGACACTTGTGTGCGACACACGAGTGGGGAGTAGGAGATATGAGGGCGAGAGCGGGTTTGTGATAAAGGTCGTCTGCCGCTGGGAGAGCTGGACTCTGAGGTGGAGGGCACTGGACTTTCTGAGCTGTTGCCCTGAGAATAACAGTTACTTGGATTTTATTATTTATGACCTCCAGTCAGTTTTACATTTTCATCATTGTTTGTGGTGATAGAATATGTTTATTGAATTATAGACTAAAGGCATATTGTGGCAAGCATGGTGAAATTGATGGTGCAGTTGAAACTTGTGTAAAAGGCAAGTACAAAGAATATGTTGTCAACATTAGTACAATTTCAACATCATGAAATAATAGAAAATGAAAGTTTTTACTCAGCCAACCGCTTCTGATTTTGGACTATGCACACAATATTATAGATGGTACAAAATATAAAATAATCACATTATAAATTCACTCTCTCTGACTCATTTTCTACCACTTTTCTCCACTGAGGGTTGCGGGGGCGCTGGTGCCTAACTCCAGCTGACTTAGGGCGAGAGGCAGGGTCACATTATAAATTGATAATGAAAATAGTTGTTAATCATAGACTGTATATAAATATGGACATAGTCTTCTGTTTAATAAATAAACTCCTGCTGCTGATATGCAGTTTGACAAGTACCATGTCAGTTTGTCACCTGCAACCAGGCACCTTTTTAGACAGCATTAGGTGTCAGTCACACTGGTGTCCATGCATATGTGCTTGTCTATATCATATACTTTATTCTAAATGAGAACATAATTTACAAAATGTACATAATTTGCTATGGAATGAGACCTGAAACTAGTGAATGAGTACATTAACATTAATGAGGACAATTTTACTCAAGTTATAAATCACGCAAGAAGTAAGCTCATTTTGTCCTGAGGAATAAAGTTCTGCAACCAACAGAGTTTGCCTGTGGGGCTATCTGCTACTTCCTGGGCTTCACTAAGTCAGCTTTTGTTTATATACAGTCTATGCAAAATGTCCAACTTGAGTCACAGTAAATGAGTCACAGTATTATATAGTCACAAAGTAATAGAGTCAGGGAGATGCAGAGACACCC
Source organism: Brachirus orientalis (assembly GCA_016785285.1). Lineage (NCBI taxonomy): Eukaryota > Metazoa > Chordata > Actinopteri > Pleuronectiformes > Soleidae > Brachirus > Brachirus orientalis. Next base: position 2,886,943 of record JAFBJR010000504.1, on the reverse strand, counting down.
TTGTTGTCATTCAGGTTTTGTTGACCTACCTGTTTATCTCGAGGGTGTGCTCTCTCAACACTGGAGGAGCGTGACGGCTGCAAGCTTCTTTCCTCTGAGTTACAACGAGATGTGTCGGGAGAAAGAAGGTGACAGCGCTCCTTTGACCGGCCACGCTCCCTGTCTACTTGCTGCCAGTGTTCTGACCTCGAAACTAGATATTCAGAAAAGGACACAGCATAAATTACTGACTACAAGTAACAATAGTGAAGCCATTGTATAACTGCATCAGCAGTGGTTTAATTCAGGACAACACAGACATTTTTGGTAATAACAGATAAGCAGACCAACCAGCAGCCTTGTAGCTTTTGTGACGAGGTCGGTACACCCGCTCAGGACTTTTCTCCTCCTGCCAAACACCATTCACTCGCTGATCTCCCACAGTGGACACTGAGCGCTTCATGGAACCACTTGCCATCTCAGTTTGCTTGTTAAAAAACCCACACACAGACAGAAGTACAAACACAAGGTACATATACAATTAAAACATTAAAAACACTGAAAAACTGTAGATATTCCATAAAAGTGAAGCAGTGCATGTCTTTAGCAGTTCATTCTTTCTCATGCTTTTATAGTCTTTGCTTCATTCTGGAGATGAAAAGAAAGAAGTTGAGGTAAATTTGTCAAGGCATCAACATTCAGGGATCACACCTTGGCTCCCTGCATACCAAAAGACAACCCAAAACTTCACTGACTTAACCTTGATATCTCATGCATGTAAGGAAGAGGCACCAGAGAGGAGTCCCTGTCATGGAAGATGAGAATACCTGCGACTCTACAGCCAGACGGGGCATGGAAGAGGCCCGCACACACAGGCCCTTCCCCAGTGGAAGCTCCAGTGGGGCTTCAATCCCCCTTCTGCACACGCCCACCTATGTGAGTACAGAAACAAGAGAGGAGGGCAAGGAGAGACAGAGCACCAATCAGGCTCGTCCCTGCCACGACTGCATCTACACACGCAGGTCCAGGTCAGGTGAAAGGAGGGCAGCCATGCCATTTAATCACTGAGGGTCATCTATCATAGCCATCATCCAGTTAGAAGCCATTCCAGCCAAAAACGATCAGACAGATCAACAACTAGCAACAAGAAAACTTACTTCAAAGAAGAAGAGAAACAGTGTGAAAGAGGGAAAGAATGACAGAGACAATAAACAAAACAGTATACAGGGAAGGATGGGATCCATATGTATTCATGCATATTCAGGTCTTTATAGCTACACAAACAAGAGGCAGACAGCATCTCTCCATGGGCCAAACACATTCCTCTGCACACTAATACATGGGTATTTCACTATAATCCTGTATCATTCATCAAACAGACGATGGAGGCCAGTAAAACCAGACTGTATATACATAGCAACATGTCAACAACTGGACAGTCTGCGTCCACTATTAAAACCCACGGGACTAAAAGACAACCAAAGATGGGCACAGCGAGGCAGCGATGCCGTGCTCTGCAAGGCACTGAAAAATCACAGCAGAGTCAATTGTTGAGACATGCTGATAATGTTTTTCTACGATGAGATACTTCAGAGAGAAAATTTGTGATTAAAATCAGCGGTTCTCAACCTGGGAAAGGAAACAACATAACACAAAATACTTTTAAACTTTTTTACATCCTAAAAATCCTCATACATCCTAAAGAAATATAATATGTTTGAGAACTGAAAAATCTTGTTTTAGTTAAATTATAATTTAGTTTAATCTGAAGCCACAGCTGCAGAGTAAAATTACTGTTATATGTGGCATATTTACTCTGTTCAATACTCTCTCACCTCGCTTGAATATAAGAATGTTGTGATCAAATATTTTGGGTCCAGATCTGGCTCAGAGCCCTTTAATACTGAAGCAAATCCAAACCAATGTTTGTTTGTATTTATTTATTTAAGTGTGGATCTGTTTTGGCTGAAAGGTATGGACAGCAGTAGGACATCGCCTGCAAAAAAATAATTTTACACCAGCAAGAGCTGGAACAGTTTCCATTTGGGCTTTAGTTCTGTTTGGAACCTTGGTTCACACTAGTTAAGTGGAGCCAAATCTCCTCTGCTCACTGCACAATGTGTGAGGAATCAATAAAGACAGTGGCAACATGGTGGAATACAATGAGCTCCTGAGAGCTGTAATTCACAGGTTACCATGAAACATTTTGTCTCTTATGAAAATCACTGCATGTTCTTTGTATTTTTCGCCATTTTCACCGGTATGCCTTTCCTTCAGTTTGCCAGGAAAAACCAAGTATTTTTTGGCTCCTGCTGGAAATCGGGTTTTCAGGCTCTGAACCAATTAATTTTGATTAACACTGGCTGGTTCAGAATTTGGTTCTAGAAACAGAACCATGCTGGAGCCATGGCAGTGTGAATGACCTATGTGTTTCATGATCTCATAATCCATTCATGGTCACTGCTGCTGCATATGTGCAGTGACATGTGACATGGAGTTGCATGTAGACAGTGCTTTGCTTTAAATGATCATAAAAGAAAAGGGAACCACTTCTATTTACATGGTCGTGGTATTAGTGTTGTGTGCTTGTGTTTACCCTTTCTTACCAGATTCTGCTGTTGACTGGCATCAGTGTCGGAGCTCATTGGCTGTAAAAACAGCTCCTGTGGTGAGATTGGGCTCAGGGCCACAAAGCCTCCTCTGGTCCTGTATCAGGACAGACAGAAAAATAACAATATTCAAACACTGGGATGCACACACACAGAGAGTAAAAAAGACATTTTCACACTCACAGGGCTGAACCAGCACTGTGAGCCATCAGTGGCAGAGGCTGGGTGTTGGAGAGAATGTCCTCTGGTAGTGCAGTGGCATCCAGACGCTTAAACATCAAGCTACTCTTCTGTAATGAGAAACGAAAACACAACTGGTCAAATAAAATATTTTCACCTGAATTTTTGTTTTCAAGTGACACCAGGAAGCTTAGAATGAGCTGACCTGAGCTTCTAGCTGCTGCCTCAGCTTCTTAGCCTTGTTCTGTTTGAAGTAATCCATTATCATCATCGAAGCATAGATCTTCCCCACTGTCATGTCCGTATCTGTGAGGACAGACACACGGCATTAATCGTTTCTGCTTGACCCTCAGCAGCACTCTGAAGTATTTCCTCCATAGTTAGAGTCAGACCTTTGTTGATAGGTACCAGTAGATCCAAGTTCTTTTGGGGAAGATACGGCCAAATGATACTGATCTCTTTCTGCAGTTCAGTATCCAGAGCTACCCGGTCCTCACCACCTGTGACAAACAGTCACATTCAGCCACTTTGAGAAAAAAAACATGATAAAGGCCTATTGATGTCCATAAGGCTGAATTCATTAGTCAGATGATTAAAAATATCTTGACCATTTGCTAAACAAAATACTTTTTTTTGTCACCCCAGGCTTTAAGTAATTGGACAGAACATTTTATCAAACAAAAATTTAATCAAATAGAAGACTGATCTGTGGATTAAAAAAAAAAAACATGAAAATAATCATTAGTAGCCGCTCTTGCACCCATAATGTGTGAGTCATGCTGGTCAGAAACTCTAACCTCGAGCTATTTTGATGTCCAGTGCTGTGCGGATGAGTGACATCAGAGTGGAGGTGAAGTGGACGGTCATGTCCTCGTCCACAGGCATGTTCATCAACACCAACCTCTGATGGAGACAGTTATTCATTAGATAGTTTCACTTCAGTGTACACTTCCAACACACGATTTAAAATTTTATACATGGTAATAGGTGAGCATGTTTTTAATACCTTATAGGCAATTTTTGCAGGACATTTTTTTCCCAGGCCGAGGGGCGGTGACATGTGTGTTAACATCTCGTACATGGCTGTATAGTGGATGCGACCACTTCAGACAAAAAAGAATTAAATGACGTCAACACTCCCATAGTTCACATTTAAATGTCTTGCTGTTCTTTTAGAAACATGTCATTTTATTACTTAATGATTCACAAATACTTTTTATTTTATTCCCCCAAAACAAACTATGAATTAGACATATTTTTACTTCCTTTAAATTAAAAATGCTCACTGTAAATGCTCACAGCTACATAACATTTCACACCCTTTGCCTGCCCTCTGCTGGAAAATAATGGAACACGAATATTTATCAGGAAGGCAAACAAAAAAGCCTGAATATGACATGCAGCAGTAAGTGAGTTAATGTCTCACCATGCCAAACGATCATACTCCCCCCAGATACGGACAAACTCATCCAAGTGATGGGGCCCAAGTATTGAAGAGTCTCGGGTCAGGTACTCAAAGTTATCCATGATCACTGCCACAAACAGATTTAGCATCTAAAGAGGAATATCAAAATTAGAGGCGAGGAGGAAAGTAGTGATGCAGGAATATAACTGGATTTTGTCTGAGCCCTGACCAGGAATGAGCTGAAGAAGATGAAGGAGACAAAGTAACAGTAAGCAAAGTCAGTCCCACAGCCTCCCTCATGGTCAGGAGACATGGTGAGGGGGGCGATGGAGGGGTCAGGTTCACACTCCTGACCGGACAGACAGGAGAGCATGATCTCCTGCCAGGACTCTCCTGTCGCACTCCTGGTGGTTTCAACCCAAACATAAACAGCAACAATAGAGTATGATGAATGTTAACTCAAATAACCATGAGACAGTGAATATATTTTTGATAAGCTTACCTGAACAGAAGCATGAGTGCGCTGAGAAATGTCCTAAAATTGTTGTGCTGATTGATGTGACTCTCATCATTCAGCTTGATGTTTCCAAACACCTGCAGAAAACAGGTTAGTTTAGTTAAATAATTTCATCGGGTCATAGTTGCTAAACATCCTGGGGTCAAGTAGAACATAAATATAAGCATTAAAAGTAGAAAAAAACTGTATACTGCATTTACTTGATTTAGTTTTATTCATTAGATGTGGTTCAACCATGAATAAAACTAAGTGAAGCCATTTCAGTGTGAAGTTTTTCAGTTTTGACCAGCATCGTTTACGTTTTTGGGGTGTGTGGGTTTTTATTTATTTATTTATTTTTATTTTTTTAAACTTTTTTAAAACACAAATATCTTCAAGAAAGCAAAAAACATAAACCAAGCAGCTGATTCTAATACAGCACCACCAAATCACGATTTATAGTCCTGACTTTCTCATATAATACAAACACAGTGAGGTCAAGGAGCTCACCAAACAAGTTCACTTATACATTTAGGTATACAATAAAAACTGTGATTAAAAAAAAATGCATACTTAAATATGCTGGTTGTCTAATGCTACATACAAGGTTATTATTATTTCAACTATTAATAATTGCATGTGACTATTAATGAAAGGATACCTGCATTCCAATAATAGCATATATGAAGAAAAGCATAGCAATGAGAAGACACACATAAGGAAGAGCCTGTGGCAGAAGAGACAGCAAAGACAGGTGGTTAAAAACCATTGTTAGGACAAGACATTATTTTTCATTCACTGACAGAAGAAAAAAAAAGAATGAAAATAGATAATAATGTGTCTGACCTTAAATGATTGCACAAATGTCCACAGCAGAATACGGATGGTGTAACCCTGTCTCAGCAGCTTGATCAACCTGGCTGCTCGGAAAAGCTTCAGGAAACTCATGTTGATGGTGTTCACTGACTGAGAGAGGCGGACAAATGGTTGGAGAGAGAGAGAGAGAGTGGCAGACAGAAGGGAGAGACAGGACGTGAAACACAGATGGCAAAATTCATCACAACATGACTTAAGTTGTGTCTGGAGGCAGGGATCGTAACACTTGAGGGAACTTGTAAAGCAAGATTGCTTTCTGGGTTGTTTTTGTTTTTCACTGCAACAATGTGAAAACTGACATTGTCTTGGCAGTACATTACCTGTAAATCCACAATTATCTCAGTGATGCTGCCAAGGACGGTGATGAAATCAAAAATATTCCAAGTATCTCGAAAGTAGTTCTGTGGGAAAGAAGAAAGGAAAAAAAAGAGCGCAGAAAAAACCTTCATATAGATCTGATTTAATTTCTCCTTTACAGTTTGATTCTTTTTTTTTAAATCATAATACTTACCACAAAACCAAACGCCATAATTTTAAGTATACATTCCATAGAGAAGAGGACGGTGAAAGCAGTGTTCAGGTGTTTCAGGACTGTATCGTAAGCCGTTGGTGCTGAATGGTACTGAAGGGAAGACAAAGTGACAACAGAATTCATCCATTACGTTTTGCTATGATTTAGCATATGTGATTTTTATTTTTTGACCATCAACAATTAGTTCATCATCAGAATACCTTGAGTTTATGGAATTGTAATTGTTGGTTTCAATTCACTTCGTTTTGATATGAAAATTAAAAATGATCTGACACTGTGAGTGCTTTTCTTTGTCTTTTATATTTTTGTCAAACTTCATTTATTGTCCTGTGGTGCAGAAATAATGAGTACTAAATCTGCAAAAGTTCTGAAGTTTCACAGAGGAAATGCGTGGTCTTTACTGTCAGGTCTGGTGTCTGTCAATCAGACATTGAGGACAACTATAAATGGGAGGGGAGCACTGTGACAAGGATTGTCTGCTTGTTTTTTGCATTGAAAATAGCTGTGTTAATTTTCATGCCTGAAGACTCACATGTGATGGTTCTGATAAAACCTTTTTTGAACACAATCTCAAGAAAAGTGTAGTGGAACATGCCGTTAAATGCATAGGAAGCAAAGCAAGTGCTGAACAAAATGAATAATAAGACAAATAACCTCAAAACACCACTCCTAATCCCACAGTGCACAGAAAAACAAACTGTGAGTCTGCAAAAGAATAAGAACAGTGGGTCAAACAACTTTTTTAATAGTTTAACTTGTGTGTTTAACTTAAATGAGACAAATTTATAATCTGAATTATCCTAGGAGACTTCTTTTTTTTAAAGGAATGAAACAACCTGTTGAAAATCAGCGATACTAAAAGCTCATCATTAGTCAACTTACACAGGGTTTTAAAAAGGGCTTTCAGTGTAAGAGGTTTTATGTCATAGAATAGAATACAATACAAATGCAATTTATCAAGCAAAAACTGTCAAAAAAGTTGTCTAAAAAGGGTTTTAAAATATGAACTCTATGAGCCTTAATAAATTGTTCACATTATGTATTGTATTTTATGAGAACAGAGGACTCATTTGTGAACATTTGGCCCTCACATTTTGATCCAAGTTTGATGAATGCTTTTCGAACACTGACTGATAATAATAATAATAATAATAATAATAATAATAATAATAATAATAATAATAATAACGTTTGCTTTCACGGACCAGATTTAAAAAAAAGCTGACAGACAAGAAAATAAACAAAAGTAGCAAGAAAAATGCATTGTAAAATTGCAGCAATAATGGTAATGAAAATATAAATAATGTAATTAAAAACAAGGTTAATAGGTGTTACATAATACCTGTCAATATAAAGGTCAGGATAAGAGTCAGGTAGACAATATGGAACTAAAATCAATATGGAACTGAATAAATGAATGTCAGTCTATAAAAATGGGGTTGAAGAAGTGATGTAAACGATGCCACCGATTTGAGCCTCAACTTTGGAACAGTCAGGAGGGCCCTGCCCGAGGATCTACGACTGCGCGGCAGCTCAGATGGTCGTAAACATGTCTGAAATGTAGCTAGGGACCAGCCCTATACGAGTGACCAGTAAAAGTGATCAGTATAAACATAACTTCAATTTTCAAAATGGACAGGAAGCCAGTGAAGAGAAGTCAGGACTGATTACTGAAAAGCCGATAATCTGATACCAATTAATAACAACATATAATAAACAATAGATAATAAAGAGTATAATGGTTATAATGTTAACAGGGTGAGTTGATGGTCAAAAATATGAAAGTAAAATGCATGGGAAGCAAGTCAGTTTGCTGTCACGTCTCAAGCATTTAGGCCAGTTACAGTTAATGAGTTTATTGTCAGCTGTGATTCATTGGTGCTGATGCTATAAAATGAAATCATGTTAAACAAAAGGTTCAGCTCTACAGTCAGGACACTGTGCTGTACAGAGTTCCTTACCTTCATCATGAGGACCACAGTGTTGAGGGCGATCATGACCAGCACTGTGTACTCAAATGAGGGCGATGCCACAAAGTGCCACAGTCTGTACTGGAAGGTTTGTCTGTTCTGGGGCATGAAGCGGGTCATCGGTTTGGCACTGATGGCGAAGTCGATGCAAGCCCTCTGACGGAGAGAAATGTAACCAGACAGACACACAGAGCTGCTGATCATCCACCGTTCGATTCTCGAATCCACAAAACTGTATGTGATTCATCTGTGAGTGTGTGTTTCACCTCGTTCTTCTCAAGACTACACTCCTGAATCATCTTGTCACCCTGCTCCTGGAAGGTGATGATGATCAGAGCCACAAAGATGTTGACAAAGAAGAACGGGAAGACCACAAAGTAAACTACGTAGAAAACTGACATCTCCATTCGATTCCCCCGACTTGGCCCCATGTTCTCCTCTGTTACATCAGTTGAGTGCTGCAGGACCCTAGCAGTAGAAAAGACAATTAGAAACTATGGAAGTTTCCAGGTTCTTCCTAAAATATATCATCAAAAGCTAATATACCGTGATATTTTTATTTATTTTTATTTAGAAAACATGTGAAGCTTGATGGACAAAAAAAACAGCGGAAGTTCTGTTGCAGTTTCATTTGAAGCATAAAAGGTTCCCATTTGTGTTGTGCCATGTTTTTTAAGAGGCTCTATTCATTTTGGCCCACCATTTAATTTTATTTTCCGACAGCACTAGCTCAGAGAACACTGAGAAGGCAAAGACAAAAAAAATACTTGGTCTGATTGTGTACAAAAACAAAACACTCTTTTGTACATGTTATGTACCCTTGTCCCATTCAATTTAGACAAATGTCAGACTGACTGACATGTGATGTGCACTGATTTTCAAAAGAGGACTTGTGGGTTTTTGTCTCAGTTTTGTTTGAAACAGGACGAGAAAATTGCAATTATCCATACTATTGAATTGCAATTCGTGATATCGTGAAGTCTTGGTCTTGATCAAGTTATACTGTCCCAGTCCTACTATGAAGTGTGTACATTTTTTAAAGTACACTTACTGAGGCCATCCCTCTCCTGTTGAGACAGTGAAAAGTGTGAGCAGGGCCCAGCAGATGTTGTCGTAGTGAAACTCGTGCCGCTTCCACTCTCTCCTCTTCACCTCCTTTTTGTCTCGGCTGTAGTCAATGTAGTAGCCTCTGCAGGGAACAGCGCAGCACATTGGGCCATTGTTTCACTTCAATCTCTGATTAAATCTATTATTACATCTATTATTACAGTACATGTTCACGCTACCCTTCCTTTATACTTCTGACTACTGAGTCTGGACTCTCTGTATGGTGAGCTATTTGAATCAAGACTTGTGCATAAATGTAGTTAACGAGTCAGGGCAGCTGTGGTTCAGTGGTTGAGCAGGATGTCTTCCAACCGTAGGGTCTGGGATTTGATCCTCACCTCTACATAGAGATGTGTTCTAGGGCAAGAAACCTGAACTATACTCCCAAAAACTGTATGAATGCCAGAAAGAGTGATTGGCAAAACTGTAGTTTAAAGTGCTTTGACTGGAAAAGCGCTATATACAGTAAATACATTTGCCAAGTCCTTCTTGGTTGGTTATCAAGTTAGGAGTAAATTTTATAGCCTGGAAACATTCACTTACTGACATTCCTTCTCCGTATTCATGGAGCTGTCAGTGCAAAAGAAAAACTTCCCCTTAAACAGCTGCACCGCAATGACGGCGAAGATGAACATGAAGAGCTGGTACACAATGAGGATGTTGAAGACGTTCTTCAGCGATGTGACGACACAGTCAAAAACAGCCTACGAAGAAGAAAACACAAGAATTATGGCCAAGAAAATCAGGTCCATGGGATTAACTACTGTAGAGAGACCGTATAGATTTCATACCTTGAGTTTAGGAAGTCGTTTGATTGTTTTCAGAGGTCGCAGAACTCTCAGAACTCTGAGAGACTTTATTGTCTTGATATCTCTGCCTTTGTTGTTTCTGTGAACATTGAAATACAGTCGTAAGGAGCATAGCTGTGCCCTTAAGCGAACACACGAGGACACGCAGCAACGGCACATTTAGAACAGTGACAAAGAAAAACACAGTGAAAGCAAGAATGTCAACAAAAAGAAGTGCATATGAAAAAAAGAAAAAACACAATGAAACACAGAACTGTGTCTGTATGGAGCCCAGCAGGGGTCAAAAGGTTATTTCTTTTTCATACCTTTTATAACTTTACTTATCTGCCTTGAACACTTCAGTATGTCCTTACTTAAGAGTGTTATTATTGTAGGTTAGCATCTGCGATTTAGTATGAAACTTTATGCAGCCAATCAAATAAAAAAAATATTTATCATACAGTATATGTGGGAAGAAAATCAGGAACGTTCATATAATGGATAAGAATACAGTAAAGTGACCTTTTACTGTTGAAAGGTTCTCAAGAGATTTCACCCATGATACCTGTCAGGCTCTGCAGTAGAACATAAAACATGTTAAGTATAAGAAAGAAAAATGAAAAGGAAAGAAGAATGAAAATGAAAAGAAACATGAAATATGAGGCGCACGTGACAAGTTTACATTTAGTGTGACTGAAATGTTTACCCCATCACATTCCTGGTAGCCCCAACAGTGACACAAATCCCAGGAACAACAGAGAAAAAAAAGTTGAGGCATAAAGAGATACACTGTGAACAAAAGCTCAGAGGATCACAGCGATATTCACAACAGAGAAACTAACATGTGCGGTTAGTTATCGGAAACACTAAAGCTGGGAAAGACAACAGAAAAAAGAAAAACATCATCGACATCAGTCATGACACATCCCACCCATGTATAAGAATCCAACTTTTCCTCTTGTTTCAGTCTGAGCAGAAGTCTGTGTTGCACACTGTACACGACCATGCATGGCTCCTTATTGGAGCTGCCTTCACTGACAGAGAAGCAGACGGCCTTCATGTTTGTCAAGCGGCTGCAGTAAGTGCCTTTGAGTGAAGGTTGTTTATAATAATACCGTTTGCTCAGAGAGTGATTTACTGCAGTGAGTCAGTCATTAGTCACCAAAACGAGCAGCACTACACAGTACAGTGACTCACGTTAGAGCAAAGGCAATCAGAGCTCCCACCACCACAATGAAGTCCAGTATGTTCCACATGTCTCGGAAATAAGAGCCGTCGTGAAGAATGAGACCCTGGTCTATCATCTGGAGGACCGACACACCCACGTTCAAGGACAGGCAAAGACAACACAATAAATACATTTGGGGACCCAAACTACAATGGAGCCAAAAATGTTTTCAGAGTCATAGTTGTGTTCAAAGACTTGTTTCATTGGCCTACCTTAATGATCATTTCAAATGTGAACACTCCAGTGAAGACATAGTCAAAATAACGGAGGACCTGCATTTATTACAATTAAAAAAAAATAGAATTTTAAAAACAGTGCAATAAAAATAGACTAATTTGAAACACATGCTCAACATATGTATTACACACTAATGGCCCCTGTCTAGTTTTAGTTCTTGTAGTTAAACTGCTATTAGTGTACAACTCCATATACTTTCTCACAATACACAACCGATATTCATACACTTGCTGTGGCTGTTCCACTGCTACTCACTGCTTCAGAGTTTTTTTGGAAATATGAATAAACCTTCACAGGGTGAATCTGTGCATTTATAAACAATGTGGGTCAAAGCTGTGTTTGGTGCTGTGAAGAGTCCTGACACATGTAAAGGACAACACGGGGAATTAAGTACTACACACATGTTAAGTTATTGGACTCTCAGTATACAGAATTGGGAAAAATCAAAAGTAAAAAAAAAGCCCTGTAGTGCGGTTATATCTAAGTTTGCTCCACTTAGATATAACCTTCTTTGTAATGCAGCCTTTCTATTACAAATATGCTGGGATGATTTACTCGGTGAGTGACTTTCTTTTCTCTCATTCATGTTAAAGGGAAATACCATGTAGATTTTAGTCATGTGCTTAATCAACTTTACTCCTGACACATAGCACAAAACTAGGTAATGAAAATCAAGCTGCACAGACACAGACAGAACTGTTGATTCCCTACTTTGTGTGTGTGTATGTGTGTGAAATGAAATGTGTCATGACACTTTGTTGCTGGCACTGTTTTATGTCAACTTCACATCAAACCTGTAAGAATTGAGTGTGTGTGTGTGTGTGTGTGTGTGTGCGTGTGTGTTTCTTTTATTTATTCATTTTAACAATGAATACATTTAAGGATGTTCTTAGTATTTTTTTCTATCAGATTGTGAGCTTTGCTTTGTTGAGGATGATGATTGAGGAATTACTTGATAAAAGTACAATCATACATATCATTTCAATGAACAGAATTAGCAGGTTACTGCACATTTGCTGCACTGTTACAGGAGAGAACAAATTTTGCCCTTTGCCTTCGCACAAGATAAATTCAGTGTTAAAGAACATTGGATAGATATGTTTTAGAACGTTACATCAATACCTCTACAATATTCAACCATCCAATGAATAGCGCTGATAAACTTAATCCTAAATGAGGGTCAAGCATTATCTGAAAGTCCCTCAAACACTATGACAACTATTATTCACACCCACTTCACTAATTGACTCTCAGGCTTTGCTGGAGTGAGAAAGGACTAATTTTACAATCTCTTTTACACTTTCTTTTTTTTAATTCTTTCAACAACTGCCTCTGGAGAGACATATCTGGATCTCACCTTGTTTCTGTCTGAGTTAGTGCACACAGGATCCTCAGCAGCCAGTGCAATGCTGCTCGCCACAATCACAAGGAGGATGGTCATCTCAAAGTAGCGTAGAGTGACCACATAGTGACAGATCCTTCTGATGCTGTGGACCAAAGGGGAGGAATTGTAATCGCTGCTTGATGAATGAGCATAAACAGGCAGGCAGCAAAAAGGAGGAAACATTACATTTTATCATGTGTGATTGAATGGCTTACGGGTTGGATGCCTTGAAGATGAACATACTGTCAGGGGCAACAGCTTTGGGAGGAATTGGAGGCTCTTCCTCCTCCGTCTCCTCCTCCCTCTCTTTCTGCTCAGACTGGTAAGCCTCCAGCTCTTTGCTGTTCACTGAAACACAGACAGAGGTGCAAAAGGAGAGATAAAAACAACGTTTCAAGCACTAAGACAGAGAACAATGTGAGTCACCAGAACAATGGACTCGTCAAAAAAAGACAAGTGCATGTGTGGCACTCAGATGTCAGAAACACCCACGCACATAGTGATGATACAAAGGGACATGGACACTATATCCCACTTCATGATGTACAGTTAAGAGTGTGTTGGCAGTGGGAAGTGAACACACCTGTCATAGGGGTGAGCTCCAGCAGTGGCTGTGCAGACATCTCGATGACAACGCTTCCCTCCAGGTTGGACTTACTCTGTCTGATGGAGACTGGGCAGTTCTCAGACTCCATGGCACTGACAGTGTACTCAGTGGCCTCTAAGGCCGGCTCCACTGGGATGTTTTGACACTGGTCTGTGTGTCTGCCTTCATCATGCTCGGACCAGGGGCAGTCGAGAAGTTGCTCACACTGAGGAGGATCAGGAATGTCTGCGCTGGGAACAACAGCTCTGACACAGGAAAGAAAACATCACTGGATGTTACTTACTGACAACATTTCTACTTTAAAAACTACTTTGACACAAGGCAGGGTAGTGCTATTCTGAACATTTATCTGATAAAAACTCATTTGGACAGAAATACTTATAAATAAACACAGCTGAAGAAGAAGTACTTATAATCAATAATCTAATACAAATCAATTAACAACATCGACAGACAGACACCTACAAACGGATACCTATAGTGCAGGTGAATGTTATTATATTAAATCACCCTTCACATGTTTTAATTTGCTCAAAGGGCAGAAAGCAGTTGGCACAAAGGGTAACATGAGTGCGTCTGTGTTTCCTTTGGGGAGACTAAATGTCAGTCTTGAAGGGGACATTTTAAACTCAGCATGCTGCAAATGCTGAGGGTCAGAAACAACAGAGTGAGCTTTTGAGGTGCCCCTCACTTCATACAAGAATTGTGGGTTCACAACCAGTGATTTTTGCAGCACAATTTGGTGAGATTGTTCAATGAGTTCCCTTCTTTGAGACTTAGAGTGCCAATCAGCATATCAGGGCAAAAGAAAATTTAATATTGATGCGATAGTGTATTTCACAGGAAAAAGGTGCATCCTCATTACTGCAGTCATGTGGATTTTTGTCTCTGTGTCCTCCATCAGCGACACATTATAATGGGATTTCTTTGCAGCCTGTTTGGAGAGCATGTGTGGAGGACATACAGTATGAGCAGTGCAAAAACTGTAGCAATCAAATTAGAGTACATGAGGACGTGGGATGCCTTTTAAGGCCTCTAAACCTTACCTTCTGCATTCTTCTCCAACTTCTGCATATGGATTGACAATGCATGATTCACAATCATCTTGGACGGGCCCTCCTTCTACCTCTGCTTTCGCTCTTTCATCTCTTTCATCCCGCTCATCCAGTATCTTCCTCTCCTGGCTGAATGAGCGTCTCACTTGTTGGACCTCATGTGGCGACTGAGCACAGTCCAAACTCTTGACCTCAGTGCGAGCCTCACGGTGCCGGTGACGTCTGTGTCGGGCCCCTTCCTCCAGGCCCTGACCGGGCCTGAACTTGCGAGCCATTCTGTGCCTGCCCCCACCTGTACTCCGGTGGTTAACTCCTCCAGGTTTCTCCTCATTCAGGTTTACCAGTGGCTCAGCCACAGGAGGTTCAGGGATGGGGATAGAGATGGACATAGGGGGCTCAGGAAGAGGCATCCCCACCGACATGGGAGACTCAGGTAAGTGAGCTGGACTCACCTCTGGGGAAATAGAAGGTACATGGGCGATAGTGGGTGTTTCAATGGTGTCCTCTGTAGGGCTGCCAAACAGCTCCTCTCTGCTCGCCATCTGCCGGCGTTTGCGTAGCTGGTTGGCTCTCTGCTCCCACACTGACATGTTAACTTTTCTCCTCCTCTCACGCCGGTTGGCGAAGGCATTGGAGCCATTGAGAGGCTGCTCATCTGCGGCCACTGCCACAATCTCTGGCTCATCTGGGAAATTTGGACGACCCCTGTGTATCGCCCGTTTCCTGTACAGGTAGGGTCTTCTTCGCCCACTAAGAAGCACAATATACTTTACATCACTATCAGGACAACAGTTTTGACAAGAAACATCATCAGTATGTGCATTCAACATACCAGTTATATCAAAAGCATAAAAGAACACATAAAGCTCAAAGAAAAGGACAGGCCTTTTCTGTGAATTTATATTTTTACTTGATATGTAATGCAAAAACATCCCATTGAAAAAAAAGCAAAGTTAAAAAAGTACAAATACATCAAAAAACTCAAAATTAGAATACCTGAGGGATAAAGGGCAGATCAAAAGGAAAAAAAAAACAAAATCCACAAGTACCAAAGAGGGAAATGTGCAGGATTAAAGAAGAATTTGTGTCCTATCCATTTTTTTTAATAAAAAAAAAAAAAAAAAAAAAAAAAAAAAGCTCAATAAGTGATTAGGAAAACTCAAGAAAAATTTTATGTGACAAAGATTCATACAATCATACTTACTGGTATTCAGATTCTTTTGTTGTCCATGTAATCAATGAGTGATTATTTGAAAACAAGACATTAGTTTTTTACAACATAGACAGAACATTTGTGGTGACACAGAGCAAAATATTGGTTTTCAGTCAATATTGGACTGAAGTCAATATTGGTTTTAATGTGTGTAAAGATGGTATTTGAAGTCCCAGTGTGTATGAATTAGTCATTTAATAGTGGAGCTGCAAAGTGCAACAAAAGAAGACTTTTACACTCACTCCTCTCTTTGTACGAGTGTTTCAGGAAACTATAGCGGCCTTTGCACCAACTCTCTCCAGTCTTTTACTTTCTATTCCTTTTCCTTCTCCTTTGTTTGGTTTAAGCATAATGAGGGCACAGACTTTTGTTTCCACTTCAAATCACAAACCCTCCAGCTGCTGCAGATACATGGTGATGCAAAGTGGTGGCTCAAGTACAAACAAAAGGCTTTTCTAAGCCTCCAGAACCAAATAGTTTTTATTCTAAAGGGAATACACACTGTGTATATATGTGTATAATCCCTTTAAAATTAAAAATGTTTGGTATGTTGTATCTGTTGTATCTAGACTATTCAATAACACCCCCCACCCCTGCTACACACCGGACCTTTAAGGACCACTGAATTATATGGCCTTCAATGTTGACTATTACTAATTAAATTCTAATGTGTCCTTAAACACAATATTTTGGTCAGTGCCACGTAACAGGCATAAAACAAGACAAGGTGATGAGACCATCAAAACACTGTAATGCACATTAATATCATCACCTTGACAGCTGCAGCACATACAAGACGAACATTCAAATATGTCACAGATGAATGATACATTCAGAGTCAACACAGACAGTAAAGATTCACAGAAACAGTTTGTTACTTTTGTTTTTAGGGAGTGTGAAGAACCTGCTATCACGGATTTCTCTGATCCTGTTTTTTTTAGTTATATCGCTGGTTAGCACATCCTGCTGTATGGTTCTGGTTTCATTTCCTGTCTACAGACAGCTATTGATCTTCCTGAATATACAAAAAGACTTAAACCAATTTGAACTACAAATTATTCATCACAGTCATCTTTTTCTGAAAATGTAAAAAATGCAAAGGTTTGAACATTTGTTGCAAAAACATAATCATGTCTTTTTTCATTATAAGGAGAATTTAAATTAACAATAATTTTGGGGAATTTTGTGACAACATGTCCTTCTTCTGAACGTACAAGGCCAACAGAATAGAAAGTGGGAAAAAAAAAAAAACTAACTGAGGCCAATGTTTCTGACCTGAGTCAGATTCGGATTGTAAACGTTGTCCTTCAAACATTTTTGTGGCACGGAGTAGGTGGGTGGGCTCTGCCTCCTTTTTCTACAATATACAGAAATGTACAGGAAGGAGCTAAAGGGGAACATACAACAAAGGCCCCTCATGTGGAGTGAGTCCCAACAGTGAGGAAACAAAATAGTGCTGTAAATTTTAACATAAGTTTGATGAGGGGAAAAAAGGCTGATTAATTACAAGCTTAAAGTTGTTTTTCACATAAATAAGTGGCCACCTGGAGAGCAGGAGCAGCACATTCACAGGTCTATTAAAGATTTTTTTTTTTCTTTGGTGGAAAATAATAAATAAAATATAGTCATGCAAAATCATGAATACATTCCTTCAAAAAGGCAGGTCAGTCACTTCAGGCCACTAATGCCCCCAGTGTCACAGTATTGCAAAAGCTCAGTGCTAATCAGACAAAGTAGGGAGGCTTCACTAAAATCTGACGTACTCCAAAGTGTGCTTCCTCCCAGCTGAGTGACACACTGAGCTCCAAACTGTTCTCAATATCCTCTGAAAAATGTCTCCTCCTCCTCCTCCTCCTCCCCCTGACTCTGTGGATCATTAGACCTATGGGAAGGCCACCAGGTCACTAAGAGGAGCAGGAAAGTCATTAACAAAAAGAGGCTACTCCATTCCAGTCATATAGGTCAAAGCAGTTACAGAGGTAGTCCGTAGTCCGTAACAGGTCATGCTTTTCAATCGAGCACATTTAACACACATTCATCACTGTGTCGTGTCATCAGTGCCTTAGACATGCTGTTCTGTCTTTTTTGTTTTTTGTTTTTTTTTTGCATTCACCATGCAGCGGGGGAAACAGAGAGTAACATAAAGTCTGCTACACTGATTCATAGAGAGTCCACAATCAATTCAGTCTAGGCTAAGCAGCATCTCCTCTCTAATAACAGAGGCAACATCATGATCAAATTCAGGATCACCATCAGTTTTATCACAGCACCCATATAATAAGTAAATCTTAGTTTGATTCCACTACAAAAAAATAATAAATAAATAAATAAATAAAAACTAATAGGTCCAAGACAAATGATCTATTTGTTCAAGAGGAATGCTTCTACACTTGACCACTAAGATTTACTTAAGTGTTGTGAACCCTCAGGGTATCTCCTGTCTAAACTATCCACTAAAAACTTACTCTGAGATCAAGCCGTCCCTGCCTCTGGAATATCTCTGGTTGAAGAACTCCTCTTCTTCTTCCTCATCCTGAGACACACAAAGACAAATGTATGGTTTTACACAGTAGGATCCGTTTGCTTGTTATATGTAGTGCTGTGCAAAGGTTTTTAAAGGTCTAAGAAAATCATGATGACTTTAATTCAGATGGATTAAGATGCAGAGGTGGAAGGATGTGAGCCCTTGCATCCACAACAGAACATTTTAATGGTATAAACTACGACAAAATGAATCAGTGCGATTCATAGATAACATGTTGCAAACCTTTGTCAGCTCCTGTGCGTTGGCCAGATTATCCACAGCGATGGCCAAGAAGACATTCAGCAGTGTGTCTGACAGGAAGGCAGTTAAGAACACAAACACACACTTATGTAGATTTTACTCCCCTGTCTCTTACATGACTGCATATAGATAAATGATATTGATAAAGCTTTTGAGAAAAAATTGGGTTTTTTTATGGGCTTGCATCTTTTAAATTTCAGGTATATGAAGCTCTTGCTTCTACATTATAGTGATCAATATTGACTATTGAATATATTAGGTTCTTATTCTCTAATTTCATCCATTGATTTTAGAGGCAACAATACAAGCATGACCTGAGGTATGCAGAATTAGTATTTCTGAGAGAAAGAGAAGGATTCACGTCTGTATTTTGTTTTAGCTTTGCATTGTTTGGTTGAACTGTTAATATGTTGAATAACTGAAGTAAAACTTGCATTTTATTTATAAATGCAAGTTATTTTATTTTATATTTTATTATTATATTAAGTTTTATTATTTTTCTGTATAACTGCACTGGTCAGATGCATAATTATTCCATATAGTGTGTATTCTATAATATTGTTAATGCTTTTTTTGTATGCTTTTGTGTGTACATTCACATATCTTTTATCCTGGACATTTTAAATGTTTGTACTGACTGTTATTATATACCAACATAATGCCTAGATCAATGTTTTATGTAAAAGGGGCTTTGTTCAATTTTTGGACCTTGGTCTTAAAGACACATTCTCACATTCTGCCTTCTACAGAAATGTAAATGATTAAATTTGGTAGTTTGTCTGTCCAAACTAATATCAATAAAGTTGGAAAACAGTATCTGTTTTTAGTGGTAGATCCCTGAATATTTTATTCAGGTAATGTGTTTGTTGAATTTTTACTTTTGCTTTTAGAGTGAAATTCAGTAGCAGATTTATTTAGGCACCATGTGAACATGTTATGATCCAAGATCGGCGCTCTCCAAACACATTTGAGGACTGAACAAAGATACAGTTTCCAAACAGTGTGAGCACAATGAAGTAGATGGATGACCACATGCCGTACTGGACACCACCCTGTGAGCGAATCCCATTGTACATGACCTCGTTCCAGTCCTCACCTGTCAGAATCTGTAGAAAAATGCACGATAAGAAGCATAAGTAATGATATTGTTTATATTAGACCCAAGAAAACAGTGGCCTTAAATACACCAAGACATATGCTCTGTCTAAAAACCAGTTGAAGATATGCTTTTAAAAATGGTAACAAGATGCATAATTACTATGTGTGCTAATCAAAACACTCTTTCACAGTGCAGTCAGTTTTGTAGCAGATCTGATGTGGGTTTTTTTCATGTTTCACTTGTCTGATATTCATGTGCGCATATGTGAGCATGGATGTGTGGGATGATAGCGGAGGCAGGGGGGTGGAGAGCGAGTTAGCAGAGTTGTTTAATCCGCGCCTGGGGTGAGAAATATCCCAGGGTGCAATGTGTCATGGAGGAGCAGACAGAATGAGAGGATCTGTAGGAGCCAAACCTGAAACACTGTCATGATGGCAGCTGGAAACGTATCAAAATTGGTGGGAGTGTATTCTTCAAAGATGAACCTAGAGGGGAGGCACACAGAAAGCAGGGTCAGATATGAACCAAGGAAGAACAGGAGATGGAGGAAGAGGAGGAGGCCACGCTATTTTCATCCAGACATGTCATTTCCTCTCAGTCTTTTCAAATAATATCTTCAAGAAAGTGCCGCTCAGTTTACAAGGTGTAGATATAATTTCAAAAATAGAGCATGATCGGATACATAAGCTAAAGTAAACTGTAAAATACGCAAACCCTGAGGTTGGTTAATAGGATCACTGAAGTGCCTATGAATTAATCTACTGAACAATCATTTTTCTGTAAACCTTGTTTTATGTCTTCCACTTGAGCTCCTCTGTTTCCCAAAGGCTTTTTTGGTTGCCCACTTTTCCCCTGCACACCTGAGGGAAAACTTGCATGGCCATGACACTGCTTTCCATTTCTACACTGATGATACCCAGTTTTATCTACAAAAATGTCCTGCAACAAAGCAACAAATCAGAGGGAATTATTTTTAACCCATATAGCACCAGCACTAATAGCATGAACAATGAATCTTCTAGTCTGGTACCTCCTCTATTCATGTATGAAAAGATGTCTGCAGAGTTGGTTTTATTTTCATAATTTTATGACTTCATGACTGAAATGGTGTAGTTCTTATTTCATCCTATGAAGATGGCTAACCCAGATTATTTCTACTGCAGCGTTAGAAAAGCTCACCGAGGTTTTTATGCTTCCAGATATATCTTCTGTAATATATTTTATTGTGGGGTCAAAAGATGGCTAACCCAGATTATTTCTACTGCAGCGTTAGAAAAGCTCACTGAGGTTTTTATGCTTCCAGATATATCTTCTGTAATATATTTTATTGTGGGGTCAAAAGATGACTAACCCAGATTATTTCTACTGCAGCATTAGAAAAGCACATTGAGGTTTTTATGCTTCCAGATATATCTTCTATAATATATTTTATTGTGGGGTCAAAAAATACCTACTAACAACCATTTTTAAATGTCACTGTTGGTCTTTACTGGTTTCATGAGAGATATTTACTTTAAGACTGAAAAGGGAGGATTTTAAATCTTTACTTACCTTCCTCCAAAAAGCTGCATCCCCAGTAGAGCAAACACCACAGTGAAGAGAAAAAGAAGAAACAGCAGGCTGATGATGGACTTCATGGAACTCATGAGAGACACAACCAAGTTCCTGAGGGAGGCCCAGTACCTGACAGACAAAAAAAGTTGACACGGCATGCTTTTTGTCTTTTTTACCACTTGTCTACAAAAATATACACGCTGATACAGTGTAGTTTCAAATGTATGGCTGTCACACTTACTTTGTGATCTTAAAAATCCTCAGAAGTCTCAGAGCCCTAAGAACACTTATGCCAAATGACATGCCAGGTCTGAAGAAACCCCAAACCACCTCAAAGATGCTGCCAACAATAACCTGTAAAACATGTCAGAGACATAACTAATGTGCTGGTAGTGGCAAAAAGAATACCACCAGCTCAAAAGCAGGGCTTCACTCACTGGCTGGAGGAAATAATGTTACACCTTGAACAATACCACACAGCTAGGGAGTTTTATAACACCTCACATCATTTTTAGTTATGTTTTAAGTATACTCATCCCCATTTCATATGCATACCCTATGTGTTGAGCCCTCCTTTTTGGCTTTCCTCAGTTGAGCTGATTTCCCTTAACTATTTTAAGGCATTATTGTGTGGTAGCTTAAATCTTTTTTATGCCTCACCAATGCACGCAGCATTGAGAGATGATGAAGGCAAAGTCTGAATGCATTGATTCACTTTTACCGATTTACATCCTGAGAATAAAATGAAAACATTTATCAAAGAGAAATAATTGTATGATATATCATACATCCTCAAATTCTTCTTCCTTTGTGATATGAAAGATAACTCATTTCAGAGATGAAGGACCTCACCCCACAGTCAAAGCAGTTGAAAGATGAATGAAAGTAGAGCCGGAAACCCAGACCATACATTTTCAGAAACATCTCGGCCAAAAACAGCCCCAGGAAAACAAACTCTGCATAGTCTGGGGATGATAAAAACAAGAAAAGAAAAAAAAAGCAATTCATTCAAAGGAAAATGAGGCAGCTCTGCATTTATCAGACATGACATTTAACATTAAACCACAGAGAACAAACTAAGAATGTGAAACCCACAGAGGAAGATGGTCAGCCAGTCGGGCTGGTTGTGGTGGACGATGGCCACACAGATGGTGTTCAGAGCCACCAGACTGAGTACCATCAAGTAGAATGTATCTGTCTTCACCATGCGGCGGATGGAGATGCGTAACATGCGCTCTTTACGACGCAGGTAGGCCGCAGGACCACGGCGGCCGCTGCGGAAGTTCATCCTTGATCGCGACATGTCTGAGCAAAGAGTAAGGCAATAAGATGTGGTCAAACAAAGGTGTAAACAGAGGTGTAAAGTTTCAAGATAATTTAAGATCTGTTACAAAAGCAGGGCTTCACTTACTGTCTATATACTTGTCATCCCCGGGTGCTCCTCTTCTTGGACCAGTCTTCTTACTCCCTCTCTTTAAAACTAAACCATGACAGGCAAATGTTAAGTTTCTAATTTGTGCTCACCTGCTTAGATTAAGACACAGGACACTATCGCTCTTTGATATCAGTGCTGCTTTGAACCAGCTCTACTCAAGCTTGTTTCCTTTCTTCAAGGACAAAAAGTAAAGAGGCACCCTTTGTCTCATAGGACTATAATAGAATGTTGTCTCTGCACAGACTCTTTGCCAGTCTCTCCTACAGACTGCATGCACTCTGTATACGAGGACAAGTTGTCAACGCATTGATAAATACTTCAAAGGGTCTCATTTATAGATATTAGGCCAAATTATTGTAAGACTTTTTAGTTAGCGTTTATTAGCTT
Organism: Brachirus orientalis; assembly: GCA_016785285.1. NCBI lineage: Eukaryota > Metazoa > Chordata > Actinopteri > Pleuronectiformes > Soleidae > Brachirus > Brachirus orientalis. The sequence goes on along the minus strand of JAFBJR010000504.1, from coordinate 2,864,017 downwards.
TTATTATTCACAATATTTTATTTTTATTGCCCATTTCAAATAGGATCTGAATCACAAAGGAATAATAAGAATTATGGATTTTACAACACTTCAAAGTTGGACGATTAACCTTGTTTTTGTTGTGAAAGGTGAAATTTGACCCTGGATTACTGGATTAAGTACTGTATACACTGCATGTGAAATACTGTAAGTACTGCATGTGACTGTGTTCTACATTTGAGGTAATTCTTCTCAATCACTGACAGGTTATAGGCACAACTAACCATTATTGTCTTTATAGAGGCATATAGAGAAAAGAGCTTCATATGTGTTTTTGTGGTCAGTCAATTTGACATTATTCTGTACTCTTAAGCACTGTTGCTATGGTTACCTTCCGTTTATTGTATTGTGCAGAATCATTCATTGAAGAGTTGCCACGTTGATGAGAAATTTTGTAGGATTAAAATGTAATTAGATAGGTGTATTTTCTGTGGTAAAACCTCTAAGGATAATTTTAGATGCAGTTATAAATAGCAGTGTTACAGTTACAGGTGTTAGCTGTAGGTGTGATGGTGTGAACTCACCATCCAATGGTGATCTCCCTGAATTTTTATTCTCCTCTGCAAGCATCACCTCCTCTGTAATGAAACAAAACCAGAAGTTATACACAGGCTTACACTGTATGTTTTTTATGGAGGTCAAAAAACTAAATATTCAGACATGGAAGTGCATGTCAGTGTTGCATTTTTTCATTTATAAGAGCTGATGTAAGCTCTGGAGGCTAGTGTGACCTTCTTCAGAGAAAGAGCTCTTCTTCTCTCACTATCTCTCTCTTTTCCTTCCCACACTCTCCCACATCAGTGCACATTAATTATGCACAGCACCTAGCTCTCTCACATACATGCATGAAAACACACAAACACATGGAAATGTGAGTGCGCCGATTTACTGTACATGTGCACAACTTTAAGTCAGTGATTCAGCGTCACCTTTTCCTCACCCTCTGCTGATGTGGGAGTCTAGAGATGTAGATTGCAGTGTGTGTCTCTCTGTGTGTAGTATCAGTCTCACATTGTGGAAAAGAATTGAATAGATTTAAATATTTTGGGAAATATGTTTGAACACTTTACTAAGCCAAGCATAAACAGCGCAAAGACTAAAAAATGGGGGGAAAACATCTAACCTGTGTCTGTCCAGTGTTCAAAGCACCTTTTGACTGTGTTACTCAGTTTTAAAAAAGATTGTATTTGTGTATTAAAACTGCACTGCGTACGTTTTGGTGTTGTTGTTGTTAATGTTATTATACTGCCTCTGTTCTGTCTTCCTGAACAGAAGTGATATGACGTAATGGGCTCTGTCAAGCAATCAGACCTGTCTGTGGGAGCATTTGGGTATATGTACATCGACAGCACAGGGGCACGCAGGGACATAAAGCATTTATCCCATCAAACTGCAAAACTATTGCTGTAGAATTCAGTTCTGAAACTTTCCATGGGTGCTTATTTGTGTTTTCAGTCATACTTCAACCTGTTCACAGCTGTCTTGGTTTACTCACTTCCTGTGTTAAGTGTGGGAATGTCACTGGTTTGTATTTAACAGACATTTACTTATATTTAAAAGTTATGTACTACTGTTAAGTATAGACTGGAAAGGTGTTTTTAAGTGATGTTATAAGTTATTAGATCCAATCTAACATCACCACAAGCTCAAAGAAATACTATACACAGTGGCAATATGAATGTTTAATGATTATGTTTAGGGCCACACAGCAGCATACTGGATGCAGCCTGGTCTGACCAAGGGCCTTTCTGCATGGAGTTTGCATGTGCACATTGGTTTTCTCCAGTTTCCTCCCACAGTCCAAAAACATGTAGAGTTTAATTGGACACTCTGAATTGCCAATAGATGCGAATATGAGAGTAAAGTGTCATTTGTCTCTATGTTTACCCTGCAATGGACTGGTGCCTGTCCAGGGTGTACCCTGCCTTTTGTTCTACATATGTCAACTGGGATGGGCTCCAGCGGCCTCTACGATCCACATTTGGAGGATAAAGTGGTAGACAATGAATGAATTATTACTTATGATTTGTATGAAGAACAGATACGTTTTTATGCAATTCATGCAGAAAAACAGAAAATTCTGAAGGGCTCACATACTTTTTCTAGCCACTGTAAATAACAAATGACTTACTTCATGCATGACTATATATCTACATATAGATACAATCTAAAGATATATAAATGTTCTGCTGCCCAGTACCTGCCCTGTCTATCCAGGCTCGGTAGCCATTCAGTTCTCTTTCCACTTGCTGTTGGCGGCGCAGCTTCATGAAGGCCCGTCGATTTTCCACCCTCTCTCTCTCCTTGGCAAATTCTCTGAAGACGTAAGCATGAAAATGGCTCTTGTTTTACAGACAAAAGAAAGAAACACCAATGTTACATGCATGCATAAAATGGGAAAAGTGTCACTCACCCAGACAAGACTCCCAACACGAGGTTCAGGACAAAGAATGAGCCAATGATGATGAGAGGAATAAAGTACATCCAGTTCCATGTGGCACCCAAGGCATCGTTGGTCTGAAATCCACAGCAATCAATCTGATTATAGCAATCAGTGTGGTGTTCATCTTCATTTCTTGAATAGTTAATGCTCACATTGTAAAGAACGGCTGTCCATCCCTCCATGGTGATACACTGGAAGACCGTGAGCACAGCAAACAGGATGTTGTCAAACTGCGTGATGCCGTCATTGGGCCCGATCCAGGTGTCGTTGCAGTCGTACTTCTCTGGACATTTCCTCACTCCACATGCAAAGGCCAGTTCTGACGAGTCAACAGTCTCATTTTCTACAAAAAGAGGCATGTAGGAAATGTTACGGTCTTCTGTTGATGTACTATATAGTAAATATCGAGACTAATGTGTATTACTCTGGGTGCACAGGGTCACCACTAATCACTGAACCATCCCTTTACATATGAATTAAATCAGCTCCATATGCAGAATCTATACTACAAGCTGCCACGATGTATGTGATATACATTAACTCCTCACACCCCATTTATTTCCTGTCTAATCCAGCCATCTGGTATCAATCACAGCACGAATATCAATTCTGACCCCAAAGGAATCAGACATTTTAAGAAATAGATTTATTTGCTTTTCTTTTGGAGACTACGATGAGAGGATTGATGTGTCATTTCATTAGGAAGCCACAACTTTAAATGTCAGCAATTTGCTTTTGTGAGGATTACATGAACAAGCCTCACAAAACATTCACTATTTTATTAATAATTAAAGAAGCAAAGTATCCAGTGGGTGGATTTTGTTGCCTTGGGACAGAGCCAGGTACCAAGCAAAGCCAACCTTCTGCCATCTTCAATTTATTTTCAATTTATTTATTTACATACACGAGGGTGATCTAAATCTTGTCATCAAACTGGCTAGACAGTGAATATCCACATTTCTGAATTGATGAACCGTTGTGATGTGCTTCTCTCAACTGTAAAATATTTTCATTTAATCAGTATTTTAATTTTTAATCAAATGTACCATACTGACAAGTATTACAGTCAGTACACAGAATATTTCCATGTTTGTTTAACAGCTATGCAGTTGTCCAATTTGTATTGGATGAATCTGTATGAATTCTTTAAAGCATCCACCCCTTTACTTAAAATGTTTTACATTACATCACTTAAATGTTTGAACTTTAATGTACTGACTAATGTATATGTGGTTAGTTGGGGCCGGGTCATATTGCTAGAGGTCTGCTCTTTCAGTCCAGTTGGTGGTGAGCTCTTTCTTTTTTTTATTGGTCACAAGAGACAACGAAGACGACGGTTACCAGTGAAACTTTCTCAAGGGTAAATTAGGAAATCTGCTCAAAGAATATGAGGACAGACAATAGAAATCTCCACTTGCCATGATCTCTGGGTTTTTGTTATAGGATTCTGTTTGGGCTTTTTGTTCTTCATGTCTGTATTCTTTACATTGGGTTTTTAGTTATTTGTTTCAGGGTTTTTGTTTTGTTTTGGGACTTACCTTACAACATCACCATATTGTACAGTGATCTCAGACAAGAGAACACACCCAAGCCACTTGTAATTAATGTAGAATAATTAGTTAAATTACTGTCAGTGTTTCAGATTGCCGTATCTGTCAGAGGACATATTTACTAAAAGTCACAAAATAAAACATTCAGTTCTAACAACACTCAAAATTTCATTTGACTCTTTTCTTGAGTCATACGGAGAGAGAGAGAGAGAATTCCATTCATGCATAGTTCTATACATAACCACTCATTTGATTGACTTTGCTCTTCCATTCATCTATCCATCTTTTACTGCTTGTCCGACTTCAGGTCGCGGAGGCAGCAGCTTGAGCAGAGAAAACCAAACTTATCAAGAGACATTGTCTCTCCACCGAGTCCTGGGTCTTCCCCAGGAGCGTCCTCCCAGTGTGACATGCCTGGTTAGGAGGCATCCTAAACTGATGCCCACCTCCTCTGGATCCTCTCAGTAAGGAGGAGTGGCTCTACTCTGAGCCCAGACACCTCATGGAGGAAGCCCACTTTGGCTGTTTGTATCAGCATTCTTGTTCTTTCGGTCACTACCCACAGCTCGTGACCATAGGTGAAGGTGGGAACATAGATGGCTCAGCTCCTTCTTCACAATGACAGGCCGATGCAGAGCCCATATTACTGCAGACACCGCACTGATTTGCCTGTCAGTCTCCCGATCCATTCTTCCCTCACTCGTGAACAAGACCCTGAGATACTTTAACTCGTCCACTTGGGGCAGGATCTCACTCCCAACCTGGAGAGGGCACTCCACCCTTTTCCGGTTTAGGACCATGGTCTCGGATTTGGAGGTGCTCCACTTGGGGAAGGATCTCATTCCAGAGCTGCTAATTCTAATCTCAGATGCTTCACACCCAGCTATGAGCCACTCCAGAGTTAAAGCTCTAGGACCCTGCCGAGAGTGTAGTGCTGGTCCACCAATGACTTTGATCTTGCTTTTGGTCATGTAAAATAGGGCTGCAGCTATCAAATATTTTGGTAATCAAGTATTCTATCGAATATTCCATCGATTCATCGAGTAATCGGATAAAACAGACTTTTATCCGATTACTTTCGCTTTGCTGAGTTTGCTCATTTTCGCTGTATTCACTGTTTTCGGTCCCGGCGTCTGCCATTCTGTACAGCTACACTGTCCACAGACGTTACCCAAAGCCCGCTTCCGTCTTCTTCCACTTTGTAGGGGACGCATAGCCTGTGATGTAAGCATGTTGTATCACACTAAAAAGAATCCGTGCGAAACGTAAGCTTTGAATTTAATTAAACAAGGCTTCGAGGCAGAGGAAATTCCTCGATCATTTTTTGTAATCGAGGAATCGTTGCAACCTTAATGTAAAATGTCTTTTAACATGTCTGATGCCATATGGATGTCTATCTGAATCAATAATATTTGTGAAAAATGTCATGACAATCTGTGTTTGACATGTAGCAAACAGAGACAGGTAAGTATTTCTTCCAAATGCACATCCCTCAGTTTTAAATCACAATCCATCCTCCAGTTGTTCTGGGAGATGACAGTAAATACTATGGTGTAGCATGTGATTGGAGAGTAGTTGTTGACTAATTCAGCAGGAGCCAAATAAGCAAGGAGGAACTCTAATGATACACCTGAGCTCGCTGTTGCTGTAAACTGTGAAGGTTTGTCAAAGACAAACACTCATCTCTTCTGCTTGAATTTACCTGAAGGAAAATCAGTTATGGTGGACTTTACATCATTTAAACACAAAGCATTAAAATATTTTTTGATAGTAAGGAAGAAAGGAAAAAAATAATAATTTTCTGATAATATCTTCCACCTTTATTTAGACTCAGAAATGCAAGGTGATATTTATTGTTCACTAGAAAATACTTACTTTACCTATAATTTAAAAAAAATTCTGGGTAAATTATAGGTCTTCACATTACAAGAGGTGTGTATGTGGATCGTACCGAGAATGTCAGCAGACGGCAGGCAGGTGTGGTGGAGCTTCCCGCTGTAAAACTCCAGACCAATGATGGCAAACATGAGGATAGCGAAGAACAACAAAAGGCCGATCTGGAGCAGCGGGATCATGGCTTTCATGATGGACTTCAGCACAATCTGGAGGCCTGAAAATGGTCACAAAGAGAGGGACACACCGTCAAAGACTTACACCAGAATAACAAAATCAAAATCCAGGTAAACTGTCCATTTCCGGTTCAAAGGTCCTGACATGACACTGAAGGAAAAGTGGAGATAATCACTGGTACAACAACAAAGTGACACTTTTGCTGAAATGACCTGAACATTTGAACAATGTTAATTTTTCCACAGAATAAAACTGGCTTTTTTTAACATCACAGACTCATCTGAAACGCCAGCGCTGATGACGAGGAAAACATCTAAAAATAAGGAGGAGAATGACTCATTGTTAGGTGCCGCAATATGTCGCTTTGTTTGACCTTGACAGCGCCATACAAGAGGACAGTATACATGACTCACTGGGGATCCCAGAGACGAGTTTGAGAGGTCTCAGCACTCGAACAGCCCTCAGTGTTCGAAGGTCAACTGGGATGTTCATGTGGGCACCAGCAGTGGCCAGGATCCTGGTGGAGAACACACACAAGCACATATACGTAGGTATGCATACGGCATAGTTGATTCAGGTTTTACATTGGGATGTGAAAAGAAATGGAGAAACTGAATCTGGTGCAAAGACTCTACTTTTCTTCAGATTTTGTAAGAAGGAATTTCATTTTGAGTGTCAGCTTGTACCAACCAGAAGATACAGCAGTACAGTGGTTCTGAAACGTTTTATAACAAGTTCCACCTCAGAACATAGTGAGCTCTCCAAGTAACACCATTATCACCAACGTTAAAATACAATGGTCGAGCAAAGTCAGCTACGGACTTTTCACAGGGGACAGATTCATTCCCACTAAGATCTTTTGCTCTCTCATCATCATCATCATCATCTCATCTTCCTCACAAATAGTTCAGACACTGGTATATTGAAATTAGATTAAGATGGAGCAAGAGGTAAGGTGACTCTAATTATTATTATTTCATTTATTACCTTTTTTTGTTATTTACTTCATTTTCTGCACACCCTGGTCAAAATTCCTCAGCTCCGCTCCGATCACATACCCTGGTATATACAGTAGAACAATAGTTGTGATTTTCCTCCAAGTAACACCAGGGGAAGCTCGCGTACCACTGGTGGTGCACGTACCACAGTTTGAGAACCATGGCAGTAGTGGATACAAAGTATCAACATGTTACCTAAACACTTAAATAAGATTTTGACATTGAATCATATTATAAAGTGATCACAGTTGGTTGTGCAGCCAGTATGCAGCACAATATATTGTATTTATTCAGTACACCAGACTTATATGGTGAGAGACAAAGAATGCATACTGCGTTCACCTGGCAGCCTTCTCTACTCACATCTGCCCACGCTCATACTGATGTCCCTCCACCTACACACAAACCCTGAAAAACAGCATCCGGATCAACCAGCGAGCAATCTCTTATCGTTTACCAGAAATTCCATTTCAATATTTCTTACAGCAATGGCAAAAAAAAAAAAAAGAATTTGTTTTATTTCCGCTCAAGCAAGGATTGCAAAAATCAGGCACTGCAAAAAGTCCCCATAAAATAGACAATTTTCATTTAGGCTACATTTTCCATCTAAATACACCAAGACAGTTTGGTGGCCCACACCACTAATGCTTTCACCAATGAGAGGGTCAGCCTGTACTGTCATTTCATGTTTGAAGTGAGCTGTAAAAATCATCCTGAAAGTCAAAATTATTTTGCACATTTGTCCACCTCTCTCCCTCTCTTACATGCACCGAGATGTAAAATATACAAACTCATAAAATCTTTGGATGGCACTGGGAAGTGTGAGAGAGTGTGTGTGTGAGGGGGGAGGTATTAAGCACACGGCAGAAACTGAAGTGTGAGCCCACGCAGAATCTCTCCTGAAAGCAGTGGGAGGGAGAGATGGAGGGAGAGGCAAAGAGAGTGAGTGAATGAGTGAGGCAATATTCAAGCAGATTCATGCAGATAAACCTGGAAAATGCTGTTCAAGGTGGTGAATGCTCTTTGTCCATCACATCATGTTCAGTTTTCTTTTCATTCCTGTTTCTGCACACAAATAACAGCAAGTGAACTGAAATAGTGCATATTAATGATGAACACAGACTAAGTATTTAATCTTATTCTGTGGCAGCGAGTGGGAGAGTGAATGAATAGCTGTGTCTCATTCCAGGGTCTGGAATAGGGTTTTATTCTAAAGAATTCATATTTCTTATGTTATATGTAAAAAATGAAGCTTAACCAGCTTTATTTGACCTGGTCAAACCTGTGTTTTCTCTAACAGTTCAGGTCCAAAATAAATCTGCTGTGAATAATTAATAATAGATAATAATTATAGAGGTGACTGCATTGGTTGAATAGTTGACTTACATATACGATGTTGTTGTTAAACTATTGTTGTAGAAGTTTTATTTTTGTACACATTTTATCTGTTGTTCAAATCATAAATCTGTGAAGCGGTCATTCATATTTGTAACTCATATTCCAGGTTAGTAACATTTAAGGGAAATTATTGTACTTGTCCATGTTTCTCTCAAACTGAGATGTGAGATACATCACACACCAGCTTCTGGGTTGATGCATCTCCATTTACATAAAATATTTAAAAAACAAAACTAATAAAACTGGTATGGCACAAAACTAGAACTGACTGAGTGAAAATACTACTATTATTTCTACAACTATGTTGAAAAATGGAACATATTTAAGATACATTAATTTTATATCAGATATGTTTAAACATATCTGACCCTGGATTGAGACACAACTAGTGAGTGGGGGAGTTGCTTCATTTCCTGTTCCTTCTCCTCTCTCCTGCCACAGTACAGGAAGCCACACCCAGATAAGTTACACCTGTTCCTCGTCACCTCAGCTCACAGCATAAAGGCTCCCCTCACCATTTTCTTGCCAGATCTTCTTGTCAGTTATCATGCAAGCATGTGCTCTCCACTGTTGGGCCTTCCTTAAGTCCTGTGATTGTAAAACCTTTATCTTGTCTGATGCCACAGTAAACTTAATTTTTGCCCCCTTTACGTACGTTTTAGGGCCAAGAGTAAAGGCCCCTTTTCCATTCTGAGTCTTGTGTCCTGAATCTTTTTACAGTTATAATAAGTGACTGACAGAAAAACTGACTGTCAGACAAAGAGATAACAGAGAGAGACCAAGATGGCGTGACAGCACAGTAGTGAAAGTCTGTGGAAATGCTCTTAAAATTAAACACAAAAACAAAAAAATCAAGTCGACACTTTGAAAGAGAATTCAGTATACTGTCTGCCTGTGGAAGAGCATGAATCATCCCTAAACACGTTGTGATGATTTTCCTTCTGTTCTACAGTGCTCATGCAAACCACAGTTTTTACAGCATACAGAATATGTCATATGCACTATAAAATAAATATAATTAATTCCTAATTAATAGGCTGGCAAGTTTACAGAGGCATGTCAGATCAGAACCTCCCACTGGCCAATTTTGACAGCAATAAGCTCTGGCAAAGAAAATAAGCAGAAAATGTATACATCCAAAAGCAGTATGATCTGGAAAGAATTAGACAGATATTGTAAGGAATATATATAATAATCAAGTCATGTGCTGTGTATGTGAGTGATACGCCTATACCACAGAGTGGGTGTATATAGTACATATATGCTGTTCCACAGGGTTCAATATAAACCTGCAGTAACTTCATATTAACTTGAGTCATGTTTGAAAAACAAATCAAACTGCGTTTGACTTGACTGCACGTGTCGACATAGTTTTAATGATAAAACTTGATTAAGGAAAGCATGACTGAGTAAGACCAAGACTTAACAGAGAATGTTTCAGGTCAAGATTACCTGAAACCTGAAAAAAAGTTTCAGATCTTGTTCACATCTTAAACCTGAAACTGCATTGTGTGAATCACAATGTCTAACTACATTTGCCATGCCTCGTTTATCCACATTATGCCAACACCCGACAAATAATCCAGCTTTGTAGGAGTGAAATGTAATTTTAAAGAATTCTTCCTGACAGGCAGAAAAATATAACAACCCCATAGCAATACTGTTATCATCACTTCAGCACAGCTTTTAGCCAAATAACACGACAAACATATGAAAGAGCTGCACATAATATGTCACTTTTCTGACTAAACTCCAGCCTAACAATCCAGCCTGGATTTCATGCTCTTAGTGAGAGGCTCATCTCTTCCTCGTTGGCTTTTTAAGTGAAGCACTGTTGCAAAGTATTGTGCCAAACTGGCTGAGGAGAGGATGAATTCATTACATGCATAGAATGCAGCCTCTCCCACACACACCTCCACCTACACAAAGAACACCACCAAAAAACTACAGTAATCAGCAGCATCACATTGCTCACATTTCAGCTCCGCTCTGCATATGGTAATACATGGCCAAATCAGCATAATGCATTAACAAATTAATGTCTTTGACTTAAACTGAGAAAAAACACAAACAGTGCATCTAATGGTCACATCGATAATGTTCTGGTGATTTGGGACTGCATAAAAAAAGCATTTGCTCATTAGTAGTCCCAGAATAAAGGGCTGGGTGTATGTTTTCCCAAAGAAAATCCAACTGGGACCATGGGCTATTGTTTATTCCAGTCAGATATGCGAGCAAAATCAAGCTAATAAAACTGCAGCTGTCCTTCAAGCCCAAACCACTGTAGTGATGGGATCTTGTTCAAATCTTAACTCCTGAATTAGATGAAACATACGGAAAATTGCATTTGTAATTTAACTATCAGTTTTGTTGGCCTGGTGCTTATCGTAGGGGTTTCTATGCAATCAGGGGAGATTGAACAACAATCCCCGCAGAGGTATCACTCAATCTCACAACTAAACACAGTTAGTGTAAGAAAATGGGCAAAGTTTGCAAATGACTGAGGGCCAAACTTCCAGAATCACAACACTCCAACACCTAGATTGTCTGTAAAGTTCTTACATGACTATGTAAACAATTTTAATGAAATAAAATTTAAACCAAAATGTTAAGGACCATCTATAACACCTTTTTTTAGCGCTGTGTTAATCAATTTTAAGGAAACACTGAAAACATCTAGCTATGTACTGTAGTAGCGATGATCGTAATTATAAAAGCAAATGGAGGTTTCAGGATCACAATGTAAAGTTTTCATGTTGTGTTATTTCTGTGAAATGTAATTTCCTTTCATTTTATTAAGTGTAAGTTGAAATGCGTCAGCTGTATCCCAAAATTGTTACTCTTTACTCTCAGCTTGGTCACTTTATTAGTCAGTTGATGATCAATGATTGATTTCTGGCAGCAAATTTGTGAGCCAAGCGACAAAATTCGTATTCTGTTGGGTAGGCCTTCATATACAGTAAACTGGCGCTCTGCAGTTACAGGAGAAGGTGCAACAGTTGTCTAAGGTGCAGTGTTTGTTCACTGTACTTGAAGGTGATGTTATGCAATAAAGAACAGGAACATTTCCGAAAATATTTTTTAACCTCATAACCACCTAAAGTCAATCTGGCCATAACTACATTCACATTTAATGTTACAGACAAAACACAAAATGCATTGCTTTCTTTGTGCCAGATGGCAAATGAATCACTCCCAACTCCCACCCAGTTGTATTATTCATTCTGTCTAAACAGCGACCATTTTAGTAAAGTATCACACTTTGCAGAGGGACAGCAGACTGACTGAGGCAAAAAGGGAAAGGTGATATCCTTCACACAACATGGAAAACTAACACACACACACACACAGACTGAGCAGGCACAGCTGGATTCAGTCATATCTAACAACGTGAGGGCAACAGGATCTCCAGCAGTAATATATTTCAACAAGTACACACTCATGCTCAAGTCATTTGAGAGACATTTTATTACCAGTCAAAGCATCAGATCCACCTGTCCAGATTTGTTTGCCCCAGGATATAATTGACCATTTTAGGAATCTCACTAATTACTTTCGTTTGTGGGTGAGTTGTTCTAGCAGGGGTCTTTTTTGCTACACACTCTTAACTCAGATTAAGAATTTTAATTGAGCTCAGTGTCCCAGCAGATTTGCTGTTAGCAATTCATTAATATGATATGGAATGAATGCCGCCAGCGCTGGCCCAGTGGCCTCGATTTCATTCCCAACTGTCCCTCTATGACACATATGTGTTTTCTTTTAAGTCTGACTTACTTGTACTGTGCCACCAAGTGAGACCGAGTGTATGTGTATGTGTGTGTGTGTGTGTGTATGAGAGAGAGAGAGAGAGAGGAAAGATAAGTAACATATGTGTGACCAGAAAATGTGTCAGATTGAAGGCAGGAAACCAGGTCATTAGTTACCATTTCCAGCTGTGGCTGGAACTTGGTGAGATGATCTTTGGGGTGCACAGTGACAACATTTCGTGCATTGTACAAAAGACATGACAAGACTGATTTACAAAGACGTGAGTTTCATCACCTTCATCAGGTTAGAGAAGCAACAGAAAAGCCACATTTTGGGTTTAGGTGCACACATTGTGTTGTATCAGTGTGGTTTTCATCCTGGTTGTGGAACATTGGACCAGCTCTACACTCAGCAGGGTCCTGGAGGGTGCATGGGAGTTTGCCCAACCAGTCCATTTACTTTGTGGACTTGGAGAAGGCATTTGACCATGTCCCTCGGGATGTCCTGTGGGGAGTGCTCCGGGAGTATGGACCACTGGACCCCTTGAAAAGGGCCATTAGGTCCCTGTACGACCAGTGTCAGAGCTTAGTCCGCCTTTCCGGGAGTAAGTCAGATCCGTTTCCAGTAAAGGTTGTGGTCCTGTTTGCTTCATCAGGCCATGATCTGCGCAGCCTGGTGTGAAGCGACTGGGATGAGAATCAGCACCTCCAAATCCGAGAACATGGTCCTAAACCGGAAAAGGGTGGAGTGCCCTCTCCAGGTTGGGAGTGAGTGCCCCAAGTGGAGGAGTTAAAGTATCTTGGGGTCTTGTTCACGAATGAGGGAAGAATGGAGCGGGAGAACGACAGGCAAATTAGTAATGTGGGCTCTGCATCGGCCTGTCACGGTGAAAAAGGAGCTCAGCCAAAAGGTGAAGCTCTCGATTACCAAACGATCTACACTCCTATCCTCACCTATGGTCACAAGCTGTGTGTAGTGACCGAAAGAATGAGATTGCAGATAAAAGCGGCCAAAATGAGTTTCCTCCGCAGGGTGTCTGGGCACTCCTTCAGAGATAGGGTGAGAAGCTCTGTCTCAGTCATCTGGGAGGGGCTCAGAGTAGGAGCCAGATGAGGTGGCTCGGGCATCTGGTCAGGATGCCTCCATGGTGAAGTGTTCTGGGCATGTTCCACTGGAAGGAGGAAGGAGGCCCTGGGGAAGACCCAGGAGTCACTGGAGAGACTACGTCTCTGACCACCACTGACAGACACGGTTTCAAATATTTACCATTGTCTTTGTGTACTAAATGTGCATGAATGAGCAACTGCAATGCAAGCCTTAGCTAACCAGTAATTAGCTCTCTGGACCTCATCAAAACTGTTGCCCAGTCCTTGCCATTAAGGTTATTGTATAATATTTAGGAGGGTATATAGGCTAACATTGAATATTCTACCCATAAGTATGTTTGCATAAGTAAGAAGTCTTCAACGGGGGGGTCGGTCAATTTTTGGTCGGTCAGACAATTTTTTTATATTTCAAATTCTTTTCCCCACATATGTCTTTAAATACACATTAACATGAATCCAACACATTGTAGCGAATGGATAAATGGCAGCAGAAGACGTTAACACGTTAGTTTAAAATAAAAACGCCAATCTGAATAGCTTGTATTCATGATTATCGTTCATTTGACAGACATTGTTGGTCCTGGCACTGGCATCACTTAACAATTGTATGTGTGTAAGTGGCAGTGGCATGGCCACACTACCTACTGTCCCTTGCACATGTTTTGAATAAAAACATGAATATGTGAACCTGTGTATTATTTTAATAGTGTAGTACTGAACGGACAAGAATAAAGCATGTTTATACGCGCCGCTAGGCCCAGTTTAATATAAAAACTGCAATATTTATAGGAGGGGCTCCCAGCTCTATCTCTCTCATCAATTTTGGGGTCATTGGTTTGAAAAATGGTTTATAACTTTAAAATAAAACATTATTTTATATTTACTGAGGTAAGGATCTTGCTTTACAGTACATAGCTGCCGTCTTGTGCCACTATGTTGCTACAGCTTGAAATGCACAAACCAGCCCAAGGAAGGCTGACATATTTTCTGGTATGCAGAGGCCAACATAGATCATGTGAAGGGTAAGGCGTTTGATAGTCTCTACTTTTTTATCGATACTGTGGCATTCGGTTGCTTGCTAAATTGTGATTGCTTGACAAATCCTACAATTATTTTAAAGGTTGTTCAATTTAAAGGACAATTCTGTTTTTGTGGAAATGCGGTGGCAAAGCTGCTCAGCATTTATTGCAGTAGAAACTGGTCTTCTAAACTTGTGTCCTTTTTTTATGTAACAGGGAAATCGAGAGAGAGCAAGACAGAAAGAAATATAAGAGATACAGAGAAAAGATACAGATAGAGGGAAAGATGTGGGTGTCGGGTTGAAATGAGATGTCAATATGCCGACAGCAATCTCCCAGAATACTGAAAACTGCACAAGTAGCCAAACAGCACACCAGTGTTAACAATCCATAACTTATGCATAAACAACTCAATTAAGCTAATCTCACAGGAAACAAAAATGCATTTTTTTTTCTTTTTCTTTCCTCCTGCTCTTCCCACCTCCCTGTGTTCTCTCTTTCTCTTTACCATACGTCCATTCTTTCTTTGCATAACATCTCTCGTGCTGCATTCACATTTAATTCACAGAGGTCCTGGAGGCGAACTGAGGCAGGTTTTAGACACAACTGCCAATCCACTTATCCACCCACCTATTACTGACTGCAGAGCCTGACTGTGCCATGGAAACACACATTCTCCTGCATTTATGTTTTCTCCTCCTGCGTATACACATGTTGTGTAAACGGACATGCAAGTATAGAAAGAAATCACATCAGTGTATCAAGAACAAAGTCCACCATGTATCAGCCATCGCTAACTATGTTGCAATAGTGTCAGACATGAGCGTGAACATGTAGGAAATGGAATCCTTTTAAACTGCACACATGGAGAAATACTGATAAACGGTGACACAAGGAGAGACACATGCATGAATGCACCAACATAACTTGACAATCAGTGTCTGAAATTCATCATTTGGTTCACTAGTCACAGACTGGTAAACTGAAAATGAATAGTGTCTAATTGCTAAACATTAATTTAAAACTTTCTCTTTTTTTGGTTCTCTCATACAGTCAGTCAAGATTGTAATTCATTGTAGAGTTCAAACAAATTCAAAAAATAAAAGAGGACTATTGGATAACATACACATGCCTGTGTTATACTGACTTTTTTTTTTTTTTATCAAAAAACAATTTTGCTGACCTTTGACTACAACTAACAACTTGTTTTTCTAATGTGGGCAGTGTGACACTTTTTCCAAAAGGCTGACAATACTTATTTTCTTTTTGGTCAACAAATAGTAAGATGAATCTGTCCTGCTAATGAGCCTCTGAGCCACAGAGCTCTGCTGTTGTCCAAAAACACATTAAAAGCAAATTAATGAGCCACCTTGTTGTAAGGGGTGACACGTCCCTTCGTTATCTTGAATATGAGCACCGTGGTTTATTTTTGACTCAGTGCAATACTCTGTACACATGAGTACCATCTGTGTCTTAGTCTGTGTTTGAAAATAGTCTGATTAAAAGCAACATTTGTCCTGTTTGCTGGACACTGATTGCAATCTCAGTTCATTCATTAACAATATTGTGTTTTTAGTCCACATAACTTTTTTTCAGTCACTGATGTACATGCACATGTATGTAACATTTTGTCGCTATGGTGAACTTGTCAACAAAGAGTTGCTCATTAACAAACAAAATGTTATTCTACTTTTGTGATCATGTTTGTGCCCACATGATGAATATACATCTTTGAACTCTACCAACTCCAGTGAGGAATATCCAGCTCCTGAGCTGCTAAATGCATCACTATTTTAATTTGCAAGTCTTTAATAGTGTCTGTCAGCAGTTTGAGGCTGAGCAGGTAGTGCATTTTTCTATCTATTAAACATCCAGAGGAAATAGGACAATAATTGGATAAATGTTTTAAAATAAGACACTACCGTATACAGTATTTTAAAATGGTAAGCTTAAATATGATTTAATTCTGCCAAATGTAATATCAGAACTGACTTCAGCAACATAGGATTAGAGAAATGTTTTCAAAATTATGGAGTTAAAAGGCCTCTGGTAGTGTAATTCTACTGTATTTTATTGATTCTAATGTTGAGCCTGGTTGAGGTGGCAACCATTTAATTAACTCATATACTGAGTAGGTGTATCAATTGCAAATGATCAAAATTAATTTGAATTTATACTGTATTATTCTCACGAAACGCCAACTAATCTCTAGATTCAGCTAAAAATGTTAAAGATGTTAAAGTGTTGTTAAAGTTCTCAGATACATACAGTGGAGTGTTGTCATGGAGACTGGCTGATCTGGTCACTCACCCGCTAAGCACAACTATAAAGTCCATGACATTCCAGCCGTTCCTCAGGTAAGAACCTTTATGGAGAACAAAACCAAGGGCCACCAGCTTGATCCCCGCCTCAAAGCAGAAGATCCCAATAAAGTATGGCTCTGTCTTCTCCTGTGGGAATAATAAAGCATAGGGAAATGTAGGAATAATTAAGCAACAGCTTGGCAGAGTCTGTAGTGTAGACTGTATATACTAATGGATGTAGTCTTTTAGTTTGAAAAGTGAAGCCCAGGAAGTAGGGGAGAAAACTCCACTGGTTGCGAAATGATCTCAGTTTGAAGTCCACGGGAAAATGAGCTTCTACTTCTCACTTGATTTGTAATATTCTGTACATAAACACTTTAATGAGGAGTTAATGTCTCAGTCGCTAGTTCCAGGTCTTCTTTTAGAACATGATGCCAGTTTTGTAAATTATGTTACCATTAAGAGGAAAATAAATGATGAAGCGTGGCACATAATGAGTGGTCACCACTACTATTGAGAGCTGTTTTTTTCCAGTAGGTGCTTGTTTGCATGTGTCATCTGAGAACTTCCTTTTGCAAAGACTAACACGGTGTTAGTCCTGTTTTGTACTGTAGCTCGAGGCTTCAAAACAGGAAGTCTACCTTCATTTTTATATACAGTCTATGCTCTGTGGGGACAAGAAGCTGAGAAGTCAAAAGTATTATAAGTTGCCCACTATATTGTAACCAAGAAGACGATGTAATGTCACTATAGAATGTGTGTTTTTTTTTTCCATATAATTCATTATTTGCACACTTTATGGAACATTCATGCCAACAAACTGGGTCAGGTGGTTTGCAGGAGAATTTGCTGATTTCTATATGTATGAAGTTTATGTATATATTACATTTACAGTATATATTTTATAATTATCTTTTTTTAATTTGCACACATTTACTCTTGTCACAATTTATATTGGGAATTGGGTCACTAAATAATCAGTAGGAAAAAGTGATTATAGTTCCTATCCAAATCGTGTCTGCATGCACAGCAGGGGTTAAATACAAATAGACCCAATGTCATGGCAGTTAATATGTGAGGAAAACATTTATTTATGAGGACATTTCTCTGAAATCTCTGTTGTGAGTTAACAAAGACAGAGTACAGATTGTGTCCTCACCAGTCTTTTTGCCATGGGGGTCTTATCCTCTCCAGGGAGGTGCTGCTCCAGAGCCAGGACGACACAGTTGGCGGTGATGGTGGCCAGGATCATGTACTCAAATGGTGTAAAGAACCCAACGTTAAGGAAGTTTCTTTCATCACAACACAAGTAGCACATAAATCAAACAAATTATGATGAACTGTGATGGTGACAGTTTCTCAAATGTCATCATTTTAAAGAGCTCAGTATTACAACCGTAAGACAGTATACTGTACATGCAGTAGTTCTATGCATGCATACAAGATATTTATGTCCAATCCAGTAACTGCTGTAATTGTATTTTATCAACCTATACTGCATATCTATAACTGTTTTAAAATAAATTTGTCTGCAGTACAGTGGGAAAAATATAGATGCATGGGTGCTTACATGACAAATGATTTGTAGCATGGCTTATATTCTCTGGTATACTGGAAGCAGTCTTTTAGAGAGATAGCAGTATCCATGGTAACCTGCTTTTAAGTGCTTTTCATGAAAAGAAAAAGAGCAGGTGAGGGACAGAAAGATAGATAGAGAGAGAGAGAGAGAGAGAAATTGAGCCAGGGAAGTCACCTTGGCCTGACACAGACTTCCTCTGAACCCCTGTGAGTGCCCACACCTCACACAACAATATACTGTAAAAAAAAATACCATTTACCAGTTATAGCCAGCAGTTTTCTTGTTTTTGCAAGAAAAAAGCACATCGTTCATTTACTGTATCTCTTGGTTATTAAAGTTAAGAATCCAAGGTTTGTGCTAGAAATCAGATTTTAATTTAGTTTCACAAAGTGGAGGTTTTTTGAAATTGTCTGGTCTTCTCAGGAAGTCAACCAACTCCAGTTTAAGCATAAACAAAACAAAGGTTTTTAAAATAAAATGCACGATACGAAAAGGCTGAAGCACTAAGTCAACAGAAATGTAATCAGGGGTTAAAAGTTAAATTAGTACATCTAATGGTGAGACTGCAGATTTAAAGAAACAGAGGACTCCAAAGTGCATCAGGGAACTACAGTGGCCCTCAGTTACAAAAGGATTTTGTTGTTTTTTGTTTGCGCTAAAAGCCTCTGCTTCAACTCACACATTTTGGCTGATTTGTCTGCTTGGGCAGCGAGAAACGTGGCAAGAGAAAGGTTACGCACAGGGACATGTCTCTCTATATAAAACTTGCATTGTATGTTGTTCTCCACCACTCCTGCTCGCTGTCTTGCCCTCTTTTCAGCTCAAATGGACAGGGCAGATCACTCTTGTCACATGCTTGCTCATGGTGGAAATTGTTGTGTCTCTCTCTGTCAGTATCATCAAAAACAGTACACATGAATGAGAACTGCTCCATGTAAGATCCTGAGAGAAACCTTACTTGCTTCGTTGTTATGCGACTACAGTGACCTTGACTTGACTTGCAAAATGATGAAAGTACATAATTAGAGTCATCAAATGTGATCAAATATAGAATCAATGTTTTAGATCTGCTTGACTGATTAATGAATAGAGCAACAGAAGACTAACTAGGATGGTTTCTTAATCATTCACTTGTGTCAGTTCTCTCTATGTGCCTCAGCATCTCAAACCACACATGACTAAACCTGCGTAGACACCACATGTGGCTACATACAGTACATGTGATTATACTGTCCCAACACTGGTCTGTGCTTGTGACTTTCAGTCTCTTGGAGTTCCCAAGAGGGAACTGCTCGTTGTTATTAATTTTCCTGCCGTGAGTGAAATGGGGTCACTGACTCACAGAGGAGAGCTCAGATTGAGGCCTCTGGGACCAACGCTGTCTCACATCGACAGGTCCACACTCTTGGCATTGCCAGCAGTTAAAAAGAGCTGGAAAAATGAAAAATAGTTCTTGTCTACACTGGCACTACCTCTATTACTACCTGTCACCCCACATATACTTGATTGTGCATGTTGCCCATTTACTATATAAGTTACATACAACACTCTTTGACCATCCTCCTCCCTGCACTATTGATTTATTACATTCCATTCCACATTCCATCAAGTCACTGACTTATTTTTGTTTCAATACAATTTGAAATGTAACATTTTGTTAGATATGATGAAAAGTCAGCATCAACCAAATGATTAATCATGATTTCCCCAAAAATCGAAGATGCAAGAAAAACAACCAATTAAATCATACACTGATTATCTAAAAAAATTCTGGATTCCATCTCAAAATGACTGCATATTAATGTTCCATATCAACTCATCTGTTTTGGTCACATCCACATTTGAATGAAGCTCTGAAGTGAAAATATATTGAATTAATCTTTACTGCAACAAAATATCTAGGGTTTTTATGAGTAATTCATACTTATTGTGTTTTTCTAATTGTTTTCTGTTGACTAGTTTCTACTTAAACACACATATTTTGCAAAGACAACTTACAGATATGTCCAATAACTTGACAGGCAACTTTGTGAGAACTGTACCTCTCTAATAGGTTTGTAATGCAAAATAACATTTAAAAAATGGTTGGAAAAAACATCAATTACTACAATTGGCTTAACTCAATTAAATACATTTTTACTTTTTAATGTTATGAGTTATAAATTGCTTTTCAAATAAATTTATTAAAGTTCATAAAACTTGATAACTGTGCCTACACTCACTCATTTTCTACTGTCTTTTCTATATGGTCGCGGGGGCGCTGGTGCCCAACTCCAGCTGACATAGGGTGAGAGGCGGGGTACACCCTGGACAAGTCATCAGTCCATCACAGGGCCAGACGTAAAGACAGACAACCATTCACACCTATGGGCAATTTAGAGAATTTAGAGTTAGAGTGTCCAATTAGCCTAATCCCCAGATCTGCATGTTTTTGGACTGTGGGAGGAAGCTGGAGTAGCCGGTGAAAACCCACGCACACACGGGGAGAACATGCAAACTCCATGCAGAAAGGCCCTTGTTCCAACTGGGTCACAAACCAGGGACCTCTTGCTGCAAAGAGAAAAGCGCTAACCACTACACCAACCATGTGGCCAACTGTGTATACTTAAATGTTACATAACCGTAATATTTAAAATTCATTTAGATGTATTCCAGTAAATGCTTTTTTTTAAGTTTGTCAAGCAATTTTCTTTTTTTTCAGTGTACAGTCAAATTCAAGTAAATATTGTTGCTTGTAAATTTGTTTTTCACTTGCCATCTCAGAACACAAACACTAATTCCAAATCTCTGGGTCTCACGCAGTCAATACTCTGACATGTGTTGCTTTTACATCCCACGAACCACCACTGTACTACTGGCCAGCTCTCTCCCACATACTTCTGCCTCTATAATACCGACAGTCACATTACTGCGCTGCCAGTGCGGCCAGATAGTCTTGACCAATACAGCCCCACTCCCACACACCCACAGAGCCTGTGGTTAGATAACAGTGGGAGACTGGCACACTGTTTTGGAGGGGGTGTAAGACAGGAGGAGCAGTGGGTAGATATGGCAACTGAGTGATGTTGTTGAAGTCATTATGCCATGAAAACATGCACACAGTATATCAGGAAATCACTTACCAAAAGTCAGTGATGGCAGAGCATAGCCTATGCATATTGTCTAGATTTCATGATTTCTTTTTTGTCAAGAATAACTACTGAATAAAGATGGCTGCAAACAAGTTGTACAACTGATAAAATCAATAGATGTGAACCAAAGGTTTCAGAAGTGAATTCTTCTGCTTTAAAACATTCAGCTGTTTGATGGAATAAATGCTTTTTGGCTCTGCCCATCACCTGCACTGCTGCTGTATACATATAAAAGCTCCCTCAGTCAGGTCTGATAGTGTTCCTTGACAGAGCCCTTTTTCAGATGAAGGAAGCAGCATTCAAATAATGTTACATTATTTCTACTCATGAATACCAAACAGTATATACTGTATATATTTTATCAAAAATCACCAAAAGTCACACTGCAGCTTTAAGTAAACATACAGCTCTATGAATTTAGCATGTAATTGGTGAAAGTGATGTCATGGTATGTCCACAGTACATAAGTCTGCTGTAAGACTTCCCTGATAATATTTCTTAGATCTGTAGAAGTTCAATGGAAAGACATAAAGTGCTTTAAGCAGAGAAGTGTTGCCTGGTGGATCTGAACTGACACCTACTCATGGCCAGGTTCATATTTCAACAAGCACTAAGGCAGCAGAGATGTGCCCACATATACAGTACCTCCCCCACAGCAGCAAGTACTGGTGCTTCTAATGATCACCACATGCTTACTTTCTGTCTTCTGCCAGCACTGGGTCACATGGGAGAGCCCACAGATGAATCAAATGAAGGGTGGGCAAGTTATAAACAATTATGAAGAGGTTAAATTAAGCTAAGCAGAGGAATCAATTAGAGATCATTTTCAGTCAGCTGATATACAGTATCTAAGAAGTCAGTGGTTATAAATGATAAGCAACGTGAACAAGGAGGATGCAAGACAGGAAATATCTCTGACATAAATCATGCAAAACGCATGCATCAGCTCAGAGTGAGTGCTTTGTCATTTAGTGTGGTACTTTTCAGAACACTCTGCAGGGCTGGGTGATAATTGATATACTTTTCTTCAATGTCCATATGAAAAAAGGTTATATATATATATATATATATATATATATATTGATAAACTGTTGATGCGCTGTGCAAACACACTTCACAGTTGTCATATGTTTCTGTGTGTAACATGTGCAGGTTTCTTTCACTCGGGTGCTAAAATCAACATTTTTAATAATCTGATCATTTTCGCTATAATTATTGATATAGGCTCACGTGATTTTTTTTTTTTTTTAATTTCATTTTTTTAATTTTATTTATTTATTTTTTTGTAATCGAGATAACATGAAGCCATATTGCTCAGCCCATGCCGTGACAAGTGCAGCTGAACACATGCTGCTGTCCATGGTGCTGAACTCACACCCGAACAGACTCTCTGTAATAAAAGTATCATTAAAAGCAAAACAAATTAACACATAACTTGTAACGCTCTTCATGGAAGGATATGGCCATTCAATGATCCTCCTTGCGTATTTCCTGATGCAGTTGTCCTCTGCGAATATGAAGAGCGACCTGTTGACGGTGAGGCAGTTCTGCCGGTGGGGGACGGGGTTGTACAGAGCCATTGTCCGTGCCCGCTGTGCCTTCGCCTGTTTCATGGAAGCGGTCAGTCCCGCCGCAGCCGGGTCCTGGCCGTCCCCACTGCGCTCCAACTCCCCGTCCCCGGAGTCCACCGTGCTGGGAGCGGATTCGTCTCCAAACCGAGCCATTCTAAAAAGAAGTGAGGAAACGCTCGGCTTAGAGTGTTGTACCACTGCAGGATGATTTCTAACAAGGGTGAAACGTGCAGTGGAGCTGTGTGGGAAATGGTCCACCTTCAATCCACGGACAGCTTTTCAAGCACCAAGATTCCACCAAAAAAAGTTGCAGATTCCTATCACTTCATATCCACGGGAGAAAGGCATATAATTCAGCAGGTTTATACTTTCGGACAAAATCATCCCTATTCAGTGCCGTTTTGAGCACACAGACTGCAAACACTCGGTCATCCCATCGGTTTAACGGCGCGTAATGGACAACTTTTATTTTGACCGCGTATCTTAACTCTGGCAACAGATGAGGACAAACTCCACCAACTAGGTTTCAATTTCTCAGCATCCAATGTCGCGTTGATCTGACAAACCGGCAGCAGCGTGATGATCACAAACTATTGCGCGCTCGTCAGTTGGAGCTATCCGACGAAAGTGTTGGTGAAGTTTACGCATTTTCTGTATCCGTAAAATTTGTTTAAAAAAAATACCCAAAAAAATGTCTCATTCAAACGAAGCCCTTTAAATCGATGCCAGAACTTCTTCTCTGTTAAAAGTGTAGCAAGAGACTCGCATGAGTCTGACACCCTTATCTCCTGCAGGAAAAAAATGATCACGCATAAGCAGTGGCAGTCCCCTCCCGCAGTCTTACATGTTGGCGATTTCAAAATGCATGTGAATAAAAGCTGGCGAAGAGGAGGGACGTATATTTTGTTTCCATAGCAATTACAGTTTGCTGGGCCATTTATTTAAAAAAAAATCCGAGCCTATATACAGTAGACTGTGTGGGTATGTGGCTCAAAAACAAATATATAAAGATGTTTGTGGAAAGAGAAGGGGGTGTAAAATACATCACTGAACTATAAAGGCTAAGACAATGCACAGAAATGTGCAACAAGTATGTGATTATAGGGCAAGATAATAAAATACATTATATAGAAGAAAAAATATAGAGGAGCTCTTACTGTACATGAGTGAATTATTTCCTATATGCTATAATTCATAGTCAGAAAGCATCACCATATATTATATTTTCTTTAATTGAGGCATGCATGTACTATTAAAACATTTGAAAGTAGGCCATTGTTCTAATATTGGAGTAAAAGGAGTAAAAATAGAGCATGAAATAGATCTTATAGTGCTGCTCCCTTTTAGAGGGAGAGGAAAGGGAAGCAGGGTTTTTTCACACTCAGTGCCACAAGTGAGACCTCATTAGGCAACTGGGCCCTCTCACTCCATCTGCTGCTCTCTTCCTTCCCCACTGTTTCCTGAAGATGACCACTTCAGCCCCCACAGACGTGGTATTCTTCTGCCTTTTTTATTGCCCAAAGCTGCTGCTCATCACAAATAAAACCCAAACCACACTATCAGTCCATTTGATATCCTGACCTAAAATGCCTGGGATACTGGACTGATAGACTCCACAAATGCAGGTATGACACAGACGGGCTGCGAGTGAGGGCTCAGATGGGGGACTGTGAATGCAATCCAAGAGAGAGTGACAATTTTATGCTTGGCAAACAAGTCAAAATCTCAGGGAGATGGAAATTCCCATTTAACAGGCACTATGACTAAGTCCCATGAGCTCTTGATACACAGGCATAATTCTGTTACTTTCTTCTTTCTAATGAAAGCAGGGACGCAATGAAGCAGGTGGACCTGACACTTAAATAAATAATGAATACAGGAGAGCATCATGACCTATTGAGTGGAGGATGTAAAAATAGCAGCATGACTTAATCAGCATGTATTATAGAGTTTAATAAGAGTTAACGCCCTTGTATAAGTATCTGTACACCATTTACCAAGGTTTCACATCCAGTTTTACATAAGCACTCTTACAATAAAAAGTCATCAACTTGTATGTTGTCCAATGACAATATTGGTCCATATCTGCAAACAGTAGGCTACATATGTGTGTGTCTCAAGCTCTCTCTTTGCTGTTGTTTCCATAGCGACATAGCTCTCTTGCATTCCTGCTCAGTTCTTTTCATTTCTGCCAACAAAAGCCATGTTGCACAATGGAGCAACCTCTTCCTACAAAAAATATGTTTTTCTCGACACACAAGCTAATATACAGACACATAAGCACACAAGGTCAACGCACATCTACAGTAGAGGGAGGGGAAAGACCGGCTGCTTTACAGCACCGCTGCTACACTGATGATCTATTCTGCTGCACAGATGACCAGATGTAGTCTGATTTAGAAGTGTTTGGATTTCGTTCTGCTTTTGTTCACAGCCTACTCACCCAAATGCGTCTCAAAATAGCTGTCATTAAAAGCAGCAGAGAGATTCATTTCAATTTGCCCGCCCGAACCAAAATTTGAATGAGCAGAGCTCGAGCAGAAAGGGCCAGTCTCAGGTGAGTAGTATATAAGGGAGGTACTTTTAATTACAATACACAAATTTATGTTGATAGTTTAGGAAAAAACATAATCAGAAATAGTATATTGGAAAGATAGATGACGCAGGCGCAGGTGACATGCACTGTGAGTTAAAACGTTAATGGGTGTACTTTGAGCCAGAACTCTGAAGAGCATTTATATAATTGTAGACAGGCTTTCACCCAACACTGACTGGAGTGGTTTTAGCATTATATTTTCCTCTCTGTTCCCTAGCAACAGACATCCTCTAGTACTGAGTTATGTCAGTTTGATTCAACCAATAACTGCCGCTTAAAGTGTGGCAGATTGATTCCAGTTTACCTTGAAACATTAGTGTCAGACCAACCTGGGCATATTAGAACCATAAAATTTTACAAATGTTGGGACATTAAAAAGAGAATTTTGATTGTGTGTGTGTGTGTGGGGGGGGTGTACTTACAAATTACAGTATTACAATATCTGAATTTCTTAATTTTTGAACAGCCACCTGCTGTCAAACAAATCTGACTAAGATTCAGTTATCTTCACTAAACCTGTCTAGTATTTTGTGAGCAAGCTAAACTGTGTCCAAACTCTATATACAAGCATCATTCTTGCCTCCCTGCTATTTCTACTTTGATTCCCTAGCATCCCCTAATGGACAAATAACCACAATACACATCCACTATTCAGAAATCAATGTTTCCCCCTTTCAAGGTCCTCCTTTTCATATTATTAGCTCATTGCTCATTCTGACAACATCTGCATCGATACACTTAAGTGCATTTCTATACAGGTGAGAAAAATATGGAAAATAGGAGAAAAAGTCATTAAAGTGGACACGGTGTGGGTGGAGGAGGAGGACGTACAAAAGGGTAAAGAGGAATCAGAAGATGGGGGGGGTTCAGTTGTGGGTAGAGGGTCATGGTGATGGAGTACCACTCCACATTCAAGTGGAGTGAAGCAGGTAATCAGAGTGATGTGGCTCCCAAGTTCAAAGGTTCACAAACAAGCACCATCAGCTCCACCATTAATAATACAATCCAGCATCTGATTTCAGTAAACCACAGCCAACAATGGCGAACAGACACGAGCAGTAAAATAAAAAAAAGAAAATAAAACAAATCAACTGACGACAGCAGCAGGAGCTGATTCATTGGCTGAACTATAACAATGCTTACAACAAAGACATTGGCATATGACTATTGAGTATCCTTTACAATCAGCACTGCAACAAAATGATAATAAGTTGTTTCCACACAATCAATGGCCATCATGTGGACTCTTGTGTTTTCAATACTCCACTCACCCTGCAGAGTTTTTGACCAGTGGTGTGAGGACTTGTTTCAGTAAGTACACCACTGATCAACATTGGATTGGTGGTAATAACACAAACAAAGACAATGAAGAGGAACATTGCTAACAAGTAAATGTGGATGAAAAATTGGAGCTTTCAAATATGAGCTTTTAATGGGGAACAAAATTAACTCAGCACATTATCTTATTCTTTCAGCTTCTCCCATTAGGGGTCACCACAGTGGATCATCTGCCTCCATCTTGTCCTCTCCCCTGTGTCCACTTCTGTTACACCAACTGTCTTCATGTCCACGTCCTCATAACATGCATGAACCTTCTCTGTGGTTTTCCTCTTTTCCTCCTGCAGCAGCTCCACCTTTAACATCCTTTGTCCAAGATAATCACTATCCCTCCTCTGCATGTGACCAAACTATCTCAAACCTGCCTCTCTTACTTTATTTCCAAGCCATTCAACTAAAGCTGTCCCTAAAAAAGATGTTCATTTCTAATACTGTCCATCTGGTCAATCCCAATAAAAATCTCACATTTATATGGGTTGGGAAAAAAACCCCACAATGTGATGAGAAAAAGAACATTAACATTTGTTTACAAATACCATGTAATATTTGACCACTTGGGGGCATAGTATCAGCACTTTTTTAAATGAGTAACCAGACAACTATAACTTCTCCATCCAGCAGACTCAAAGTTGCTTCACATGCATCTCATTTGTCAGATCTTCATCTTGTCAAATGACTAAAACTGTACTTATCAAGGGATTTGGCTTTAGTTTGGTTACAGTAAGATGTATAAATTGAGAGACATTGAACCTCCCTCACCAGCTAGTAGTTCACTTCTGATGTTTGCCATTTCACAATGGGAACTGGTTGAGCTTTCGATCTTCCATGCAATAACTGTTTAAGTTACATTATAATACAATGTTTTATTACAGAACTGAAAACCTACAGAAGAGAGCACAGCAGTGTGGATCACATGTGCATAAGTGTATTTTCATTGAAGTTTGTGTAACAAACTAAAAATTTGTTGATGCAATATGGATGGTGTGTGGGACCTTTTTATTTATGCTGCATGTCTCTGAAATTAGATGTGCAAAGTATTGTGTAAAAGGGTTTCATTTAAGTTAAAACTTAAGTAATGTATATTCAATTATGTGGGGTCATGAAGTCCTGAAATATAATCGCCATCTAAAATTTTAAAATGTACTCATCAATACAAAGCACTATCAGCAGTCATGTTTGTGTCCACCAGATAAACAGTTCACCACTTGCGCTACTTTTGCCTCTTCTTTGGTCTCCATCAGCTCCTGTAGACATCTCTTTACCTGCTACATTTTAATATCTCCATAACAACAAAATGTCTGCTCTTTGATCAGTGCAGTGAAGGCAGTTGTGAGCTGAAGATGCTCAAATGCAAGCAAATTCTGAGGGGAATTGCAGTTTGCTGTGATTTGTCACAATCACAGGCTGTATATAAAAATGGATGTAGTCTTCCAGTTGCAACAAAACCTCTCTTTTTGAAGCCTTTGCTTTATGACAAGCACCCTGTTTCAACCGGAGGTTCACCGACGTCACCTGCAAACAGCCTCCTACTGGATGATACCAGCTGTTAATCACTCTGAGGGTCCACTCATACCGTATGTGTGGTGCTTTATCATCACACATATGAGGAGAATCATTTACATGTGCTATTGACGAAGACCTGAAACTAACAATTGAGACCATTAACTCCTTGGGAAAATGTTTACTGATTTTATACAATCAAGTGAATAGGTAGCTCATTTTCCCTTAGACCTCAGTTCAATCGGAGTAATTTTTCCAAACAACTGAGTCGCCCCCTGGCGGCTAATTGTCATCTGTCTTACTTTCTAGGCTTCCCTTTACAAACCAGAAGACAACGTCCATTTTTATATACATGTCTATGGTCAGTATCAAAAATATCTTTCAGACATTCACTTGATCCTATATTGAAGCTACACTTCTGTCATTATACTGAGAAAGTTTGTTTGACACATTATAAAGGGAAAGCACAGATGTAAAGAACATGTGCTTGGCTGCGTTCCATTTCCAGTTCATCATTCCTGTTATTATGAATGTGTTACTGTAGGTCTTACTTAGACAAGGAACAGTGCTATGATCTGTATTTACAACTGTGCATTTTGTGCACAACTAAAAAAGTAACAACTAAAAAAGTCTGCTATAAAAAGGACTGTCGACTGAAATACCTTCATCAAAGAAACCAATTTTAAAAAATGGCATCGCTGACTTCCCAGCATGCTTTTGGAATGAACCCAGAAAACAAGTTGAAAAGTTCTACGGCACATATAGCACAGTATATGTGCACTCTTTCACCCTTACACTTTCATCCTCCCCCACAGAGATTAAGCATCTATACAAGTACAATTTAAAAGCACTCCTTTGCCTCTGAATCTCTTTTATACTTACTCCCACTCTTTCCTGCGGGCCTGTGGCGTGCTCTGAATTTTGTGAGCCTGGTGGGCCATGATGATGTCCTTCTGCTCCACAAGTCCCCCACGTCGCCGCAGCATGCAGTGGGGGCTCAGAGACCCTGAACCCTGATCAGATGAGCCCTCTTCCTGACCATAAGGCACATCGAAGCTGGCTGCTCGAGGGGGGAGCGCCAGGTACTCAGGGACAGCATGAGGAACCTGAAGAGAACATGAGCGAGTTCCCTGAGTGAGGCCGTGACGGGCTGTGGGGCTGGGCTTCTTCCAAGCCTCAGGCTCTGGGAGGGACAGAGTAGATTGGACATGTGTCTCTCCCACTTTACCACAGCTAGAAGCAGATCGGAGGCTGTGAGCTGGTGTGAGGGGAAGGGACTGGTCTGAACTGGTGAGCATCTTGACAGATTTTTGAGGTTTCTTGTTTCAGCATACTGCTGCAATTGAGAAAATAGGAGACATTTAAAAGGTATTAAGACATTAATACATGATATACTGTCAGAAAGCATTTGACTTTCTCTATATAAGCCTCTGTCATGTGGCTCAGTCAGTCCAGTGGTCAATGATTCAAATATGTCAACAAATTTGGATGGATTGCCTTGAACTTCAGACATTTATGTCTTGATATGTAGAGTTACTTTTTCCTGATTTCCTGATGATCACATCCGTGGTCACCACGTGATTTAATTTACCTGCCACTCGTAATTCCATGGCTTTGCAGTTTTTACGAAGACCAAGTCAAAACTCCAAAAATGTAATTTGGTTTTCATATCCTTAGAATAAATCTTTCATATGTACTTTAGCCACCATCTTGTGCAACCATGTTTCTGCAGCAGAATGAATGGTCAAATGAATGTGCTTTGACTTTGAAGCAGAATAATTTAATGACATACTTTCTGGCATGAGCAAAGGAGTCCTCAGTTTGCTACAGTTTGCAGTCTCATCATTATATTTCACTGATTATTTTCATAGTAGTGATTGATCAAGGACCTTTAATTAATCTAGTTTAAGAATTTCAGTGGCTTCAACACCTAAAAAAGTCGAAAATGCTCCAAGAGGCTACAATGCTGTCTGACCTTTTATATAAGCATTCTCAGTGTAATCATGTAAGAATGTTAATGTTAACATTCAGCTCAACGCACTGAAGTAGTAAAGGGCAGCATCATAGAACTGCACGTTTGTCCGTAAACTCTGGGGTCAAATTTCCACTTTGGCATTTTAAAACTAAGCAATGTAGTTTAATAAAACATAGTTGTTAAATACATTTTCCAACCAATACTTCATCTTGAATACAGAGGTACAAAGTGAAGGCCACCACTTGTCTGTACTTTTTCCAAAATGATCATCTCAGCCAGATCTTTGCTGCCACAGTGTATGACTGGAGGAACAAAAGCTTTAAGGAGCAGCAGCCATGCAAAAATAGAACTGGTGATTGTACTAGTCTGCATAATGTGACTTTGCACAGAAAATATGTTTTGTATAAGTAACAAAGAAACATTTTGGTGCCTCATTTCAGTGAGATGCTTTGTTTCCAGAACAGTGAATCCAACATAACAACGTGTTGTTATGCTGCTGCCATGGATGAGCACATACAGACCCCAGGTGGTGCACATGGTTCACCTTTTTGAAAGATATTTTTTAACATTTTATGTTTTTAATCTGAATTAAAAGTGTGCAATGCTGGTGCTGTGGCCAAGTGGAAAGGGAACTTGGCTTGCGACCGGAAGGTGGCTGGCTAAAGTCCCTGCGAGGTGATAAGCTGGGGTGCCCCTGAGCAAGGTAATCAATCCCCATCAACTGGACACCCTGAGACGACCGCAGCCATGAGGGCTACACCCAGTGTACTCCTAGGGCTGGTCCCAAGCCTGCATAAATGGGTGGGCTTCATTAGGAAGTCTGCCAAATCATGTGTGCACATCATTCATTGTGGCATTGGTGTTCTAATTTCTGTATGAAAGCAGTTGTTTTAATCCAATGTAACACTTGGTTTTATTTTATTTTATTTTATTTTATTTTATTTTATTTTATTTTATTTATTAAAGGGTGCTCTTCTTTCATTTGAATCCCTGCCCCCCTTAATTGTCTGCGCGCCACTGGTTGCTGCTGTAATTGTCAAGAGTAATTGTCATGAGAAACGTACAAAACAAGGCTCTATGGCTCACTGCATAGAATCTATAGTGAGCCGGGGCCGAGAGGAAGATGACTGAGTGTGGGAGAGCTGAGGCAGAGGCACAGTGACTCACTCAGCAGCAGCAGCAGCAGCAGCAGCATGACTCCTGCCCCTTACATATGAACTGAACAGAGTCCGAGCTCAACTCTCTGCCTGCAAAAAACAAGCACGGCGCGCGTCTGACAGCCGGGAGACGGAGCAAGGTCAGCGCGCACATTTACGCGCGTGGCTTGATGGCGACTCCTGCTGCTTGCGGGGCGGGCTGACGCTCATTTTAGCCCAGACGCGCAAGTTTGAAACACATGCCCTTTAATGAAAGACAGAAAATGCAGCCTGAGCTGTGGGGAAATAAAATTTCAAGGCATTTGCATAATCAAACGCACTTGGATGATATGTAGGGTGGAGCCATGACGTCTGGCTCACTCATTTTAAAACAAAATAATAATAATTAATATCGAGATATATCAATTTGCTTTATAGATAAGAGCATTCATAAGCCCCCTGTTGCTACATGGCTTTTCTAATTTATTAAAGTTAAAACACTTCCTTTTCAATTTTCTTCTGCCTGTGATCTCCTCCGCTTTAATTAGACTCACTGGAAGAGCAGGCAGCCCCTTCTTTTTCAGCTGCAGGACGGTAATCATCATTTATTTGGCTACACATTCTCCAGC
Organism: Brachirus orientalis; assembly: GCA_016785285.1. NCBI lineage: Eukaryota > Metazoa > Chordata > Actinopteri > Pleuronectiformes > Soleidae > Brachirus > Brachirus orientalis. The sequence goes on along the minus strand of JAFBJR010000504.1, from coordinate 2,831,889 downwards.
CTGCTAATTGGTGGAGTTGATTTCTTTAATCTTACAGAGATAAGTGCTTGGTCTACAAGCAGGTGAAGAAAGAAAGGGGGAAAAAGGACAAGTAGCCTAGAAGGATTATACCGTGTTCTCCAGAGAAACAGGATTCATGCAAAACTCGCGACAGGAAGCAAGAATTTCAATTAAGTAATGAAATGATTAATTAAACTGTCGGGTTTACCTTGAGGTGACGCGCGCTCCGTCATCGCCACAGTGACCAGATGCAGGTGGATCCTACACGCAGCCCTCTCACCTCAGTCCAAGTTCCGCGGTTTGAGATTGATTTCTCGTGGATTCCTTGGGAGATGATGATTGCCCGCTGCACGGCTATAAATACCGCTGGGTGGCTGCGAGCCAGGAGAGTGTGGCTCACAGGAACGTAAACACGCATGGGGACAAGGAGAGAGGCAAGGAAATCGTCCTCATCATGTTCACGGTGGCAGATTATGAGTCACTCTGTGTGGTGTGGCTCACAGTGAATGGCCGACGGCTTCATCTTTAAAAAGACTTAATTAAAACTGTGCAGCTCCTCAGAGGGAAATCAAATGAGTTTTTAAGTGAATCAATGCAACAGGTTTGAAACGGCAGCAGAAGAGTGTGTGTGTGTGTGTGTGTGTGTGTGCGTGTGCGCGCGCGTGTGTGGGCACCAGATGCTCTGACCACTAGATGGTGGACTGTAGCCACGCACCTGCCACACAGCAGGTGAGGAAGAGGACAGTCATTGAGAACAAATGGAGAAAGCACAAACAAGGACATCAATGTGCATTCTACTCTCACTTCATCGTTATTTTGCTATTTGAACAGTAATATGTGTACTGTAGGTTAACTCATGCAGTGGTACTCAAACCCATCCATTGACATTATGATGCAGAAATACAGTGTGGGTGTGTGTGTACCTGGTAGTCCTTATGTCGTGGGGACCTAAATCTGTTTTCACAGTCACATTATGGGGACAAAAATCAAGCCCCATAATGTAAATGACATTTTAAGGGTAAAACATGTTTTAAAGTTAGGCTGAATTATGGGTTAGGTTAAGGTTAGGGCACTAGTAATTATGGCTAAGATTCGAGTAACAAGAAATGAATTTAAATCAATGCGATGACCTCTGAAGTCATGGAAACCAGTGTGTGTGCGTCCAGTCTTTAGTTCTCTTCTCTTTTCAGAGAACTGAAGAAACCTCTTAGATGAGAAGTGAAACAATGAAACGTCCGCAAGTCCATTTGCCAGCAGCTAGTAACCTTCACTGGATCTCAGTGGAGATTGTGGCACTAGTTTGGTGCAAAATGCCTAGATTTTCACGCAATATTTCAGATTAAAACTAATAAAGAAGGGAGACGTTTCGTTTTTGAACTGTGTTTAGTCTGTGTCTGTTTTCTGTTGTTTGTTTTCTTCCCCATCTCATCTGTCTGTCACAAAAGGATGGGAAAAGGAATATTCCAACCAAAAACCTAATCAAGACTTTAGCTTTTGATGTGATCAGTTTGAAAAAAAAAACCACTAATGCATTTTTGTGATAATATTAATATATTATCTTCCATAACATCACCCATCCTAACACTTCAAGTCTTTCTGTTTCTTAACTTCTTTAACATTGTTGGTATTACACTTTCAGCTGGTTAGTGGGTAGTACAACTTTCACACTGGTTAGTGTACCAATGGGTATCGGTTTTATCAGTCAGGATGTGTTTACCTGAACGTAAACACAACCTGACTCATCTGCTGCTACTGTAGAAGCAAACTCTTCTTCCTCCTCCTCCTCCTCCTCCTCCTCCTCCTCCTCCAGTTTCACCTGCTGCTTTTGCCTTCATCCTCAATATCCACACTAACACATTATCTTCAATGACTTTGACGTAGAAGATGAATTGATCCAGGGCTCTTCAGACCACATTCAAGGATAAAGTCCCTAAAGCCCACGGATAATGATGCCTCTGTGTGTGTGTAGTTAATTAAAAGGTCAGCCGTGTTCATTTTAAAACAATCCTTTTATTCCCTGAGCTCTGAAATAGGTGTTAACATCGAATGAGAGCCCTGTAGAAACCATCTGCTGCCACTAATGTTGAAAGGTAAATGAAGACTTCAAATTCACACTCACACAGACAAAAAGGCTGACATTCAGTCTGTGTTTCTATGCCCATATATCTTATTATATTTTTTTACCCAGGAATGACTTTGTTTTAATGATAATGATGTTTTCCTTCCATTGCCCACTATCCCCTGAGTCAAGACTCACCTACCAATTTTAAAGTCCTGTATGTAACATTTACACACACTGACCATAAGTATGTTTGTGTTAGGTGTATATTGAGATCAATACAAAATGCGTGGATTTTAGTAGCCACCGAAGAAGCCTTTTATGTGCACTTGAAGAGCCTTGCTTGTCTTGTGCCACTATATTTCTACAGAAGCCTATGTTGGAGCGACAGTTTATATGCAAACAAATGCTATGTGTTAATAAAACAAAGAACAGAGGAGAAACGTCAGAAAGAGTGGTTAACTGAGAGATAGTTGTTAACATCCTATTAACACCTTTCAGTTATGCAAACACCACCATACTTTAGTGACACACCCATGGGAAAATTGCAATCTGCAGCCTCACTCTTAGATGTCACACATTTTTTCCACTATGTACCTTGAACTGTCACTTCTAAGACAGGTTGCCAAGTATTATGCATTTCCTAATGTCTCATATACTTTATAATGTGAATCAGATATGGATTTGTATTAACAGAATCATCTTTATGAGTTAATTAAGCTGTATTGTCCTCTAGGCTCATGGCAAAGTGAAGAGAAACTGCTGTGGCTGAAAGAAAATAAAAAAGAAAAACAAAAATCCCATCAGAATAAACCATCAGGTGTGTGTATGTGTTTGGGGGGGATGTGCATGCTGTTCGTTGCATGAGACAGTTGGTAGTAAATGGTTGGCAAATCAAATCTGGTCTGGCATGAGCGGCTGCCCTGAGGATAAACATGAGATCTGGTTTGAACGCTTACTGGCTCACATTTTACAGACTCCTGCTCCGTGTAATGCTGTTTAATTTTTCTAGGCTGACGGAGACGGGTGCTGTTGTTTACGTCAGTCAGTCGATGAAGAGTCGGCAAAGTGAATTGCAAGTTAAATCAGTCACATGATGGCATCACTGTGCTGTGATTCAGACAATACATATCAAATGCTGGACATCAATTGTGCAATCGGGATTTATGTGATTCTTTTCTTTTTATGCTACTTAAAGGTCCAGTATTTAAGAATTAATGACATCTAGTGGTGAGTCTGCCAATTACAACAAACATAGGACTACTCACGCTTCCCTTTCACATTACACAGAAATGATGTCATTCTTCTTCATTTTGCGTAGTATGCTTCTTCTTCAGAACGTCTGCTTGTGCTGCTGTAGAAATGTAGTGATGCAAGATGGTAGCTTCCTTAAATCAAGACCCTTACCTAGATGCATAGCTAAAGTCTTGGTCTAAGGCAACAAAAACCAAACATTTTGTTTTATTTTTAAAGCAATTGTACACTAATATTAATACTTATATAACTATAGTGTATTCACCCTCTTTAAAGTTACACACTGGACCTTTAATAGACATAAGTACAAGCTAAGTATTGAGGGAACAAGAATTTAAAATTAAAATTTCCAAGTCAAAAGGCAATTTTGCCTAGAAAAAAGCTGAATATATTCATCTAGGTGATACCCAATTTTGTTAGAACCACTTTTAAATTCTGTTATCAGCTACTGTACAGTATGTATTGGAATTACAGTTAGAAGATGGTCAGAAACCCTCTAACAAGGTCCCATGCTAATACCTAACAAAAGCTACAGAAAAGCTACATTTTTCATAATTAAGTATATTAAAACAAAACATTGGTGGATGAGATCGTGGTTGTTAAATGTAGGGCCCCAAAAACCCTCTGCCTGGAGACCAGTTTCCTACTTAACTGGGTTTTCTCTTTCAAGGGAAAAAAAAAACAAGAAAAATATCAGTTCAGGGAAAATAAAGTTTTACAATGAAGGGCGGTGATTCAGCAGAGGTCACAAAGGGTCAACCTCAACATCAAGCTAAAAACATTTGACTGGCTAAATCTACTGTAGTCACCGTGATTCACAATTAACATAATGAAGCCACTTTTCTTTTTGAAATTTCATGAAAAAAAACAATGTAAAAAAAAAAAAAAAAAGACATTTTTAATCATCAAGAGTCAATTTATTTTCATATTCTAAAATTCAAAGGACATAACAGGATTTGAGAATAAATCCAAGGTTGAGTGCACAAAAATGTTTCACTGCAAGCGATTATGTACAAGAATGAAATCAACAAATCTGTACAGAATTCAACAGGTACTGCATCAATACTTAGAGTCAACTTTTTGAACCTAATAACATAGACTAGACTGGACCTCATCTGTAGTAAAGGTATTTTTTAAACACATCACACTAATTCATTTACATTTTAGTGAACTTTGATTGCTGAATTAGAAGTTCACCTATAGTGCATTAAGGATCAATTGATGTTTGTTTTTCATACATTATATCCCATCGTGCTAATGCCACGTGGCCTCATAAACAGACCTGTTAACATTGGCTTGTGAAGGAGAGCAAACCAAACAAACACCATCCCCATCTGTTTGCCCAAACATGCTGCCCATTAATACATTGGCTAGCAATTACAATTTGATTGTACCATCATTGTATATTTAACGTGAACAATAGTGCGTCATACGAACATTAAAATCCTTAAATTGTTTTACTTGTAGCACAAATAATAGCTGCCATAAACATTTGGCAAGATTTTTTTTTTTCTGTCAAGCAGGTAACCTGTAAGGAACTCTGTCCAACAAGTTATACAGAAACACGACTTTAACCAGCGTGGAAATTATTATGACAACTCCATTAAAAATTAGGGCTGGGTGATACGAACACATCCTCATAAAGATCATTGTGTGATAGTTTGTTTGTTTGTTTTGGTGTTTTTTACAATGTGGTTATGTCTAGTGCTTGAACCATGGGATATTTGCTTGCGGGTCCTAGTTACTCACACCTGTTGTTGGAACAATGAAAACTGCAGCTGGTGGGAAATGTCGGAGAATTGCCCCGTTTTAGACGGAAATATGTTCATTTTCAGCAAAAGACAACAACAGAACAGTTGCGCATTTGTCAACAAGGAACGTTCATGATGCATCAGAGTAAAACGAGTAGTAATATGAGTAATAATGAATGATATTTATACACTTTGATCATCACAATCAATGTAACTCACCCAGCCCTACTTTAACTCGACCCCATGGCTTTTCTCTGCCCCAGTGTCAGTCCATGAATCAACACTGCATTCTGCTGGAAATATTCCTCTACTGAATACAAGATACAATGGATTTGAAAGCTATAATTCAGTTCAACACTATGCGTGCTATAGAAGAGAAGGCAAAAACACTCACTATCAGTTTAAAGAAAATCAAATATGAAACTGACCATTTCTCATAACACCGATGAGTTTAAATACATGAGTTACACAATTTTCTTTTCTGTTTTTTTTTTTTTTTTAATTTTTTTTATTTTTCAAACCTTCAGTAGGGAATAACGAAAGTGCTTTTGGTCAAACCTGTAAAAAAATAATTTATACACTCCCTTGTCATTTCACCGGAGGGTTTGTCACAAAATGGTTGACAACTGTTTTGCTTATTGATGGTCCTCCCCCCAGTCTCTCGGCAGCTTCTCGCCCTCACCGCCCGTTGGTTGGATTAGTTGTCATTTGTTAAAAGGAAGACAGGCAGGCAGAATGACGGTGGAACAGGCTGGGCCCGCTAAAGGCTCCGCCACCTCTCCCTCCAACTCTGTCCATGTTCCTTTCTCTGGGCTGTAGCAGATGGTAGAAGACTTATAGGCTCCCTGAGGGGGAAAAAAAATAAAGTCATTCTCGTCATTACTCTTAATGCTGTTTGGATTTGTAACTGGGGGCGGGGGGGGGGGGGGAATCATGCAGGGGGGGGGGGGGGGGGGGAATCATGCATTTGATCAAAAAAGCAGGAAAAATTTGAATGTAAAAGTCTGCAGATCTTTTAAATACTTTATTTACAAAGTTTCTGCTGTGCTGCAAAACACACAAGGTCCCTAGATGGACTAAAGCCTTGCTGGGTTTACATCCACAGGCCCTGATGTGCATTTTTAATTTGAAAAAAAAAAAAAAATTTGGAGTTAAAATGCTGACAATAAAAAATATTACATGGATACAGAGAATAAATCATGACATACATAAACCATGTGACTTAAGCCCTCACTGAAGATTCAGTTTAGATCTGTGGTGGTGAGGAGACTGAAAAAAATCAAAATGAACAGGAATCCCATATTTTAATCATGTTTTAGGTTTTACTTTTGCACTTCTAACCACACTATAGCACGGATGGCACCAGTCAGGAAGATTAACACCACCGGCTGTTTATCTTGATGAACCAACTACTAATACTCACATAATGGTAGTGGGTGGAAATGTGTAGTAAGTTAGCAGATTTTCACATAGTAAGTTAAAACTGTATCAAAACAGAGCAGGAATAATATCTGTTTTGCTTAGCAAAACCTGGAGAGGACATTCTCCTTTCTTTGATTGGTATTGATTGTGATTGTGATAAAGTTGAGTCAGAGTTATAAACGGAGAAGAAATATTCAATTTTCTGTGTATGTGACATTAGCCAGATTGAAAACCAGGAAAGTCATGATCATGTAAAAAAGTACTTCTTTTCATGGGATTTTTTTTTGGACAGAGCCAAAACACTGTATACAAACCATGTCATTTGATCAGTGAGAAAAAAAAATTAAAAATGAAGTACCATGCTCCAACTGTAACCTCCCACGAGGAAGATGCTGTCATCCAGAACAGCACAGCCCGGGCCACTGCGACCCTCCAGGATGGGTGTCTGCAGGATGTTCCACTGGTCAGCTTTGGGGTCATAACATTCTACCAACATCACGTCTAGGTGAGAGAAACCTGTGAGAGTGGGAGGACAAGTGTGTTAAAATAATGCAGTTTAACATGTCCTATCATGTTGAGTCCATGTTGCAGAAGTAAATTAGTTGTTTGACAACAAAAGGCCCTAAAATGCTTTTTCCTATCATTGTCTTACACTCATGTGAACAGAAACATGTCTGTCAAAGTAAAACATTTGGTTATTTCTGTAATTCTTTCTGTTTTATCAGTGGGTGGGAATAGCAATGTCAACTTTTAAATCATGAGAATGATGAGCATGTCACAGCCACAACATGCAGTTAAAGGTGCAGTGAGTAAGAATTAGTGACATCTAACAGTGAGACAGTAGAGAGCAACAAGTAGAGGACTTCTTCTGTCAGTCCTTCTTTTCCCATGCACGCCAGGGAACTCTGATGACCTTTGTACATCAGGAATAATATAAACCCTGTTTTACAACTCTTCTGCCCTCCCATTGTCTCAAGTGTTTCCTCAGTAGTTTGGGCATTTGGTTTATGAGCTATTTACCTCCATTTGCGTAAAAAGCTTCTGCTTTAAAAGGTAAAATGTATGCTCAAGATGACAAGATGGCAGCCTACATAGAGCAAACCCTTTTTTCTCACGAAAACCAAATGGCTTTTATTTTAAGTGTAGTATATTAAGTTTCTGCTAATAACCACTAAATGTTACAGACTGAACCTTTAAATACAGTTTGAAACATTTTCATCTGGGTTGGTCAAGACATATTTTCTTTTCTTTTCTTTTCTTTTCTTTTCTTTTCTCCTTTTGCCTTTTTTTTTGATGGAAACTACATGATTCTGCTGCATCTCTTTTACACAGTTTTGGAAAAAAAAAGAAATCAATCTGAACCCGTTTCCTGAAACGCTTGAGCACTTACCTTTCAAATGGTTTCCACCAATAGCATATAGGCGGTCATTCATTCCTGCCAGGGCATGAATAGCACGCTTTGTGTTCATATCCTGTTTCCTAGCCCACACATCCATTATGGGGTCATAACAGTAGAGCCAGGACACATACTCTCCATTGTGAACTCCTCCTGCAACAAGTAAACACATATTAATGTGTATAAAACTGTGTTGAAACTGTAGACAGATGCTTGCTCATATAATTTAGAACTCCATTTGACAAACTGACATGCATCTGTACATTGATCTGCAACATTATGCTTTGATTTATCACTTTAAATAAATACAAAAGATCTTTAACCTATAAACTATAACTATTACATGAATACTCATTATAGATTTTTCTGTATATATTAATACTATACAAAAATGCTTGTTTAAAGAAAAGCTTATTGGCTCTTTTTAAATCTGAACCTTTGTTGCTGGCTTAACATTTTTATTTTAATAGTGCGTCATAGTTAATGGTGCCTCCTCCAGTCAGCTCTATTCAAGCACAGAGCTGGCGCCTTTGTTCCCTTCTTTCAGTTTTACACTGTAATCACTGCCGTGGTGAATAATACAGCGCACTAGTCACGTCATAAAGTTCACCAGTGATTCACTGATAGTCAGCTTTGGGAAGGGGGAGGATATTGATTAACGACTCTCTGCATTAGTGTGATAAATCTTTGACAAAATGTAAAGATGTCATAGATCAGTACATTTTAATTATGGTATTTACCTTTGGGCTTTTATTTTAAGTAAACATTTAATTTAAACCTGAATGTGAAAACAAAAAATCTTAACTTGCAAAGTATGTAACCACAGACTGTGTATGAAAAGTGGACATAGTCTTCCAGTTTACTTGGTGAGGCCAACCAGGAAGCAGGAGTATAACGAATAGCCACCGGGACAGCTCTTTTTCAACAGAACATGATGCCAATTTTGTAAATTATGTTCCCATTTAGAGGGAAAAGAACAATGAAACACAGCACATATGAGTGGAGACCAGAGTAACTGACAGCTGGTATTGTCCAATAGCAGCCTGGTTGTGGGTGAAGCTTGTAAATTTCCAGTTGAAAAACCTAAACATGGTACTGGTCATTTCATGAATCTCAAGGCTTCAAAATGGGAGATCAGAGTATTTTGGGTGATGTCACAACCAGTTGCCACTAGATATGTCACTCGTTACTAGTACAGATGTCAACAAACATGTTAACGATTAAAAAGTCCAACATTTCCATGTGAAAATGTGGTTAAATTATAGCATGACATTCAGACAAGAAACAACTTGGACTTTTAGATGATAAATAGAGGCTGTGCAATGCACATCAGGCCCATTTTCTCAAAAGAAAATGAATGTGAATGAGCATCAGCTTCTCTTCTGACCTGATATGTAGATCTTGCCATTATGTACTGCTCCCGCGTGGGCAGCCAGTGGCTGTGGCAGAGACGACACATAGTTCCACTCGTTAGTCTCCAGGTTGTAGGACTCCACACTGGAGAGGTAGCCCGTCTCATTCCGGCCGCCAATCACGTACAGGTGCTTATCGAGGCGGCAGGCAAAGAAACTGGCTCTCCTGAGGAGCGAGTGTCAAACAGACAACATCATTACAGCAGCAATGACAAGATTTTCTGAGTGAAGAGGAAATTATTCAGGAAAAAAAAGAAGATCATAATTAAGACTCTATCTGTCTTTAGTTTTACAGTTGAATTGTGAAACACGTGAGTTAGATGTTTGCCAGGTGTGACCAGCTGACCAGCTTGTATTTATTTATTATTGGAAAAAATTTACTATAAATATTGTACATTTAGCATGATTAAACTGTGCATCATATGGTAAAAAAAACACTGAAACAGCAAGTCCAAAATATGATTCCTGCCTGGTAATTTCTCTTTCTCTCCATTTTCACTATATGATAAAATAGTCAGGCCTTAATATGTACTCCAATATAAATAAAATAAAATTGAATGAATTTAAGACCCCTGAAAATAAAATCCTATGTTGCTTATACCTACTGTGTACTTCCCATTGGAAACCTTGCATTTGGAGAGCATTGAACAAAAGCACTGATCCATTTGCAATCAATGAAAAACAGAATATAATATACAACCATACGTGAATCCATTAATGGATAATACCATATACAAACACAAATAGGCTCACCTTTCTTGCATGGGGGGCAACTGTATCCAACTGTTAAACCTGGGATCATAGCGGCTGACAAAATTAGTGCTGTGTTTTCCTGCAAAAAAGATACAAATCAATATTAAGGAAAGAACTTCATGGCAAAGTTACCTCAGTATTTGCCAAAGTCTCCATTCTCTAATAAGTTTTTTCTTTTTGGCTTCTCCCTGTCCAGGGGTCACCACAGTGGATGATCCCCACACATGATTCAGCAGATTTTAACGCTGGATGCTCCTCCTGACGCAACCCACTGGGATCAATTTAGAGTGTCCAATTAACAATGAGCAATGGGGATTGGGTACCTTGCCTGGGGGTACCCCAGCCCTTGACCTGGTGGGGACTTGATCCAAGCCAAATTCCTGTTCCACTTGGACATGGACTTGCCCCTATGTTCTCTGATAATGTATGTTGCTAAATAAAGCCTCCTGATTTGGGCAGATCACTGAAAGTGAACTGCTATATTTTATTCCACAAAAAGCACCACTACCATTTCAGTCTTAATAATTGTTTTTAGTGTGCCAATTATTGAGTGGAGAGTTGTGTATCCACTCAGAGCTGATTTGGTTCCAAGCTGAGTGTTTGAAACATTTACTCTGATGGGTTAGATACAGTGGCTCAAAGTTCTCACTACATGGAGTAAACACAGGCTGTTTTGCTGTGTGAAGTCAGTGGAAAGCAAGACATTCAGTCAGAGGTGTTACACTACCATTAGGGTTCCACTGGTCCTCTCCACCCAGCAGCAGCAGGAAGTTCTCTACCTCCACCACACAGTGATGGGCACTGTTGTAAGGCATTACTAGAGAAGACAGGAAAATCACAGGTGTTAGACACCAACGAATGACAATAACACATGTCAGTGGCAAGAAAGGAGGGAACAATCTGACCATTTTTACAACTACATTTGATACATTTCATAAATCTGTAGATTATCGTGTATGCATATGTATACAAATTAATGTACATCCAATCAAAGAGTATAATTGTATAATACAATATAAATGTATCCACATGTACTATGGACAACCTTCATTAGACGGGTTCGAGCTAATAAACTTAGAAATAACACTAAAATTTAAAAAAAGGGAGCCCACGAATCAGCATAACGTACATTTAATTCTACCACCTTAGTGTATTTGACCATTATATTTGTGTCCCACAAATTCAACGACACATGTAGCTGTCAGTTTATTAGATAAACACTGGTAAAAGTAATGGAGTCTAAAACAACAGTCCTGCAACATATCCCACTTTAATGACGGATATAATGTTTTGTTTTTTTTGAAACCTTTTTTTTTTCTGAAAAGCTGTTGATTTATACAGTAGTTACTGTCATTTTGGTGACTGCATTTGTGATGACACTAAACTGTAGAATCAAATATGGACAGATGTGGCTATTATTTTGTCCATCCTCTTGACATTAATGAGTGCGGGCTAAATAACAGACACGTCTTTGTATAACGCAATTGAGATCAGCAGCATCGCAAACTACATCCTCCAAAATCGTCACACAGTCGAGCGAGCACCTCTCTTAAACAACTGCAATAAAAACTGAGCATTAAAACCTTTATGAAGGATGATTTATGATGTAATAGCTAAATGTATCAAACAAGCTGGCAACTGAATGTGTGTGCACTGACAGGAAAAGATACATCTGTGCTAAAAGTAACACCTTTATCAATGAATTTGATTATTAAATAAATTTATTCAACACTAAAACAACAATAAACAACATACCCACATCTCGACCAATGTGGGTTTTCGTAGAAATCACTGGCTGATATGAGTGGCTTATTTTTTCCCCCGCTTTCTGATAAAATTTTAGTGTTATGAAATTATAAGTTAATATTAAATGTTGCCAAACCTAAATGTTGTTAAATAACCTCCTCAGTGTAGTCAATCAGCAAGTAAGGATATAGTGAAAAGCCTGCAGGGGGCGTCTCTGCTGGTTGCAAAAAGAACTTAGTTTGAAAATTAGCTTCCACTTCTCACTTGATTTCTAACATCAGTAAATATTTTCCTGAGAAGATAATGATCTTATTTGCTAGTTTCAGCTCTTGATGTCAATTTTGGAAAATGGTGTTTCCATTAAGAAACAAATTGATCATAAACTACAGCACATATGAATAGACACCAGCATGACTGACAGCTGGTACTGTCCAATAGGAACTGGATTGCTGGAAGTGACATCTCTGAACTTTGCCAAACCTCTACATGGCAGTCAAATAATTATTTTTGGATGCTTAAAAACAAAAGTTCAGATTCTTATGGATGATGTCAAGACTGGGTGCCAAGTTTCAATGAAACTTACATATATAAGTACCGGTAATAACTGTCCAATGCTAATTATTATTTTTAATTATTAAAATGGTAAAAACAACCTGTCCCTCTAACTAACCTCTACTGTTTCAAGTTACAATGAACAATGTTTTAAAATGTGGTTAAGGGTTAAAAACCAACTGGCCGATCCCTGATGTAGGTCTACTGTAATATTGTGTTACTCATAATAAAAACGGTTCTGTTATTAGGATGTCTACAAAATATTATCCCTACTCTAGTGTATGTACCCTACTTTTGTATGACATCTGGTAACGAATTTAGGTTTCCCCCACTCATTTTATCTAGCATTAATATATGCCACAGCAGCTATTAATCAATTACATCCCATAATACGAATGAGACGATACTGTGCATCATCTTTGCAAAAGTTACCAAAAACTGCTATGGGCCCTCAGATGGAGCTGGACCCTTGTGTGTATGTTTTGCTCCGCCGTTGTTCTTTTTGCTGAAGTGACCCCATTGAGATGTAGAGAAATGGTCTTAGGTGACAGTCATAATGAACATGATCGTGTTCACTCAATAAATCTCAGGCCCGGTGCTTTTTGAGCACGAATCAGTGGAATGTTTAAGCCCACCTGTCTGTCTCCATCAGTCATTTCCACTGTCATCTCTCCACCGCCTGATGGATCACAGTTGCAGCAAAATTAGACAGCCTTGAATCTCATTTCTTTCCTATTGGTCTCCCCCTGCAATCTCACTCTGGCGCGCTGACATGTGCCGGTCCTCTCCTTGGGAGGGGAGTCTCAGAAGGGAACTAATACTACATACACTAAACACAGATTTATCTTGAATGAGGGGGATTAGGCTGTTTGCCTCTGGTGCACCTCAAAGACAAGTGCCATATGACTGGCAAATTCCCTTACATGCTATTTACATTATCTTTCAGTCAGCAGTATACAGGACACGGACGGGTGGCTTTTTATTTGATGTCTAGTGACTACTTACTACTAAAAATCATCTCGTGCCCATGTGAAAAGAAGGTTATTGCTTTACAGTATGTTGCAGGCTACAGTATGAGGAGACATTTGCTCTGCTTCTACAGGTGCCACAGATACAGGTGAACAGTGGCAGAAATAAATACAAGGCTACACTAACTGTGGACGTCTGCAGTGTAAAAATAAAGCATGATTACTTTTTCTTCGTCTAATGTATTATGATTTGTCATCTGAGAAAGAGTATAAAATCAGGCGGCATATTTGCCCTAAATCTTCCACTAAGCCCAGAGGTGAGCAGCCATAGGAGAGCAGGGTGAGCACGTCCACCATGAGATGGACGCCATCACTCCAGTCTACAGTGAGCTGCAGGGCTCACTAGAGGGAGTCAGAAACCTCTGCATAGAGGCACATTTGGGGTCGGTTGAATGACTCCACAGCTAATGCACCACTGCTGCTCGAGCTCTGACGTGCTTTTAACACCATTACAATTGCATCCCACTGAGCTGCATTCCTTTGTTCGGGGCCACGCTGTGTGGATGACGTCCATTTCCGAATGTGACATTTTAATATCAGGATGTTTTGAAGAAGAGGAAGAGAATAGTCTTGGGGTTTGTGGCTGAGCCAGTGCCTGCCTTTGTCTTGTGTTTGTCCACGCTGCCGTGGGTACACTAGATGGCAAACTTTCCACTAGAATCACCCAGCAGAAGCAGCAGCAGATATATCTGACACGTTGAGAGAGAGATCAGATTCTTCCCAAATTGTGTTGATGAATGTCTTAATCAAAGGCTGTCCCTCTCAGGTTTCGCCTCATTGAAAAGTTATGATTGAATGTTAATAATCTTCTATTCCAAATCCATTGTGTGGAGGCTACATCAGATGGCCACTGATGTGTTAAGGGATGATTTTGCAGTTTTGTCCTTCCACTTGGCCACGGACCATTTGAGTGTTAACTTTTTAGTTTTGAGTGATGGAAATCCCTATTGACCTTTTGCTTGCTGCAGTTTATACCCAGGAGTGTGACTTTAATGAGAAAATGACAATATAAACACCAATGAGCTTCAGGCTGTTGTGTATGCATGCCTCCTTTTAATGGAACGCACCCCAAATGATTTAGACGAACAGGAGTTTAAAACAAAAAAAAAAAAAAGATGACTGCCAACAAATGTTATTTGAGCACAAAGAAGAACCACTTCTAGCCAAGGCTGCTGCTGAATTTAAGACCCAGCAACAGAAACATCACACCTGAATTAAGAGCTCGTGCCACACAGTGAGAAAATAAACTGCACAGTCCCGAGCTGACAGAAAACAGACCTACAGTATAATGTGTATAAATGGAAAGAGGATGCTGAGATATCACTCCAACCAAAACAAAGGGACAAAAACTCGATATGACCAGCAATGATGATGCAAAGGACAGATATAGTTTCCTATTAGCTCTTGTTTGACCTTTGCAATATGGCAACAATATAGTGGTGAGCCTCAAAAGGTCAGGGAAGACAGAGAGAAGACAGGGAAAGGTATAAGTGTGTAGTGTAGGGATGTGTTTCTACATGCTCAAAGGATTAAGATTTGTTCTCCATAGATATTGTTTTCTCTTTTAATAGAATAGTTATTTTTTGCGAATTTGACATCTTGTTTTCATAACGATATCATGAAATCAATATAATAAACTATATCTTGGAATCAATCGTCTGGGATACGTCTTTATTTCCTTTTACCATTATTACCATTATTATTTTTGTTTAGTCCATTACAATCACCTATCTATTGATTATTTGTATAAATATTACAGCTGCTGTCTTCCTGACCTTATCTTTTGGCATTTGCTGTACCTGATACAAACCTGATATCAATAGTGACACTGGGTCAACAGGTTAATTCTGTGCTGTGTATTAGTATGGATGGGTGTAATTCAATGTAATGCATTGATGAATGTGAGCAAATAATCAAGCTCCATTTTAAATGCTATGGCGATAAGATGTCATTCATTATCACTCTGCCACTTGCCACAATAGATCATTACACTCAAGTAAATCCCATCATGCATCCTGCCAGCATATTTCAGCAAAAACAAGAGAAACCGGGCATGAAGCTCCACAGTGCTGTAAAGTCACGCTCTGATTCAAAACTTATATTAAAAGTGATAGTGATACATTATTACCTGAAGGATTTAGGGAACTCCTTCCACTCATTTTCTGTGAAAATTAACCTGTGTTAAAGTCATCCATAGGAACAACTACTTCTCATCATAAAATTCACTAACACCTGATGCCCCAGGTTAAAAGAAAAACAAAGCTTTTGCTGCTCACTTGTGAGGATCTTCCATGTCTTTTTCTCGTCATCATAGTACTGGACCAAATTGCTGGGGAGTCGATCGGGTCCAGGAGGCAAACCACCCACCAGTAACAGCATTCGCTTATTGGAACGGATTCTGTAATGTCAAAAGTGTGTGTGTGTTGACAAGTGTTGGAGACAGGAGAAGAAAACAGGTATCAAGCCTTGACATAAAACTTTCAAAGGCTAAAATAAACAAAACCTGCAACCTCTGATTCCTTTATATACACAATTAATTTGACAGTATTAACAGTTCCTACAGAGTGTGTTTTAATTATTCACTTGGTGGATGAAAAATAAAATGAATGCATACAACTACAGAAGTTCAGGCTATTAGGCAATATGCGTCCATGTTCATTATAATTAACAAAAAAAAATTGCTCTCCACTGCACGTATCCTTTTGATACAATTATTGTATTCTAAATATATCTTTTCAATTAGCTGTTGAGTGAGGACAATCCTGCTGGGTGTCACGCTGGAGGCTAACAGCACAACTGACTACATAAACCTGCCTATACAACGTCTCCATTCCATTGGCTGCAGTGATTCATGTGACATCACTGAGCCATTCGTGAGATATTTCCTGCTGTTTGTATATGATGTATAACCTCGAAGCTGCACACTTTACTCTACATTAATGACCATTATCTGGCTCCTAATGGATTTCAACACAAGTCCACCAATTAATCACAATATACTGTAAAAAGATTAAGAGTAGCTGGCCTTTATATCCAGGCACATTTTTTCCCAGTTTAATTTTTTACTTTTAAATGCATGGGTAAATCACCATTGTCTTGGTAGGTTCTTCCTGCTACTGGCCCACTCAGAAGTGTTTGGGGGGTTATTCATATGCAAATGAGCCCCTGGACATAGATAATAATGATTAATTGAGAGGAGAGAAACAGTGGCATGTGAAACTAATTATGAGGATTCCTGATTCCTTGCTCATTTAGGTCCATACATGGGAATAGGTATGTTAGTGGCATAATAGAGAAAGAGATACATGAAAAAATAATTCTACTTTGACATTTAATTTGATCATCTACTTCTCTGATACCCATTACTTAAATATCTGAATACTGCTGCCCATACTGAGAACATTTTCTGGTTTGACCAACAAACTACAGTCAGCTGACAACAGCACCAACCAGTCAACTTACTGACAACACATACAAGCCCCTCAAAGTGCTCATCGGGACGAAAAGGAAAGCAAACCATCCTCAGTGGCTTATTTTTGTATGAGTGAGATACAAGCATCTGACCTGAATAACAAACAATTCCATTAAAAAATATATGCAACACTTAACCCACATGGATATGCACTGAATTTGTGATGGGTGTATAATACAAGAATAGGCCTCGTACTTACAACATAATTGTTATGTAATTACCATGTAATTCTGGTAAAAAAAAAAAAAAATCTAATCAAAATTGAATTCATAAGAGAGTTCCCACAAATCAAAATTGATATCTTGAATCTGTTTTGCTGCATCCTGTCTGCACGGATTAGAGAGCAATTATACAGATGTATGAGGAAATAAAAGGGTTGTTTTTCCCTCACCAAAACAGAAGGTAACATTGTAATTATGAATACAGTGTGGCATCAACCCTTCTGGCAGCCGGGTAATTTTTTACAGAAAGAATCCCCACTCCACTACTCTCATTAACCTGTGCCTCAAACTGGCTCACACCTCTAACTGACCACCCACACAGGCAGTGGGACCAAACAGTGAGTGAGAGGGTATGTAATTGCATCACCTTACATTCACCTTGCATGTGTGTGTTTCTGTTTGTCTTGTGCTTACCTGCTGGCCATAGTCTGCCTGCAGTGCTGCCTGAAGGGCATCAGGTGGTAGTTCATGGCATCCAGGAGTAGTTTCTGGCACACAGGATCACTCCTCATGAAGTCAACTGACTGCACCCTCTCCACCAGCTCTGGGGCAGGTATGAGGGCGAAACGCAGCCTCTTCATAAGGTCTGGTGCGTAGTGCATGCGAGTCTCCCGGTCATGCTCCAGCCAGAGGACTGACATCTGGAAGAGAGCCAGCTCCGACTCCACCGGAGGTGGGAGAGCATCTAGCATGGCACACATTTCCTCAAAGTTCAGCAGAAGCACATCCTCCACCAGGTACTTGTTGGCCAGCTTCTTGGTCTCATCCAGTCCATGGAGAGCTGCAATCTTGCAGATCTGTTTATAGTTCTGCACGGAGATCTGGTCGTTGAGGAACTGCACGCTGAGCTTAGTAATCTGGGGGATGTTGAGGATCTTGCTGACTGACAGCACCTCTTCCACTGTGTCCAGGGAAAGAGTCACATTGGCAGTGTAGAGGTACTCCAGCACTAATCGCAGTCCAATGGAGGAGCAGCCTTGGAGTACCAGGTTATTGATGGGCCTGGCACTGGGGGTCACCAGCTTGTCATCAGGAGAAGATGATGGGGTCCCACTGCTGCCCTGGTCCCCTTTGCTCCCCTCATTGTTGATCACATTATGGGAGGAGAAGAGGGATCTGAAATACTGGGAGCAGGACGCCAGCACAGCTTTGTGGCAGTGGAACTGCTGTCCCTGGGCTGTGAGAGTCACATCACAGAAAAGCTGCTTCCTCCATAACAGATTGAGCCCGTGCAGCAGAGTGTCACTGTGTGTTGGGTCAAAGGTGGATGTTCTATCACCCGATCTGGACATGACTTCCTGACTGCGAACGCCACCTAGGCAACACATAAACCATGCAAGCCATTTACCATAGGTCATTTATTTGCACAACACTGTACACAGCCCTAGCCCTATAGATGCTTTCAGTCAACTGTCACAATAGGAATGAACGATTTCTTGAATAAGTTATCGATGAATGGGTCGCGCGTCCATCCAGCAGGGTAGAACCGGTGCCATGTCAGGCGGCGACAACCTACATCCAGCACCACCGCCACTGCCGCGGCTGCAGCCGCTTTCAACTTTGCGCTCCGGTCGTAAAGCAGCAAACAAAAACGCAGTAGTTCCCACAGCGTGCCACTCTTATTCATTCTCAACCCGAGCGCCGGATGATCTAAATGGAGGCTGAGGTGTGAAGGGCGCAGTCAAAACAAAAAAAGCAGGAGGATACGGAGATGCTGCTGCAGCTCGGTGGCGCGGCTGAAGTTGCCGGATGAGGGGGGGAAAAAGAGACGGACAACATGCAGCATTCAGCCAACACTTATCCCCTCTCCTATCTCCCTGCACACCCCCACGACGAGGACATTACACATGGCACAGATTTACGGAGTCGTACAAAAGCGATTAGTTTGTCTGACTGCAAGCCGAGCAGCAGCGGCAGCACGTTTCGCTTTTAGTCTACCTGAGAGTTACGCGGACGTGAGTATCACAAAAAAATATTCCGAGAAATGCAGAAGTTACATGTTACATGTATGCCTAATGTTTCCCGTAGCTGCACAGAAGCTATTTTAAGATGCGTAATGTGCGCAAACTTGGCACAAGCGTGTAGTAACGTTGTCGCCCGATTCACTAAAAGCGCCTGTCACAACTAAATGATGTGAGCAGTTCGCCTGAGAAACTTACCTGACTTCAGCTCTTCACCAAAAAAAACAACCACAGAAAGTAAGCTTCAGGTTTCCAATAATTTTCCTTTGTTCTCCTTTTGTAAGAAATGTCCTTTCTCCTTTTAAAAGTCTATAGTCGCTGGTGGTGTCTTAAAATAACCATTGACTCCCAACTCTTAAAGTCACTATTTCAGGTTATTTGTTGACGTTGATCATTTGTTCTTCTGAATTAACAAGAAGTGTGTGAGTGTGTGAGAGGGAGCTGTGCTTTCTGCAAGAGAAGAAGAAGAAGAAATATACGTGTGACAAATTATGCTACCAAGAAACAACACATCATTATCCTTGGGCCTGGGGCTCAGTGAGTCGTAACGAGAGTAATAGGAAATCCACGGTTGGGGAGAGAAACGGTCGTGCATGGCCGGTGGAGAGAGACCATGCAGGGGTATGGATGCTGGAGAGACTCGCAAAATTATGGCTCAAGGCTATTGTAAAAACTGTCGAGCGTAAATGACTGCGATTTCAAACATCTATGGAAGAAAGAAAAAGAAAAGGGGGGAGAAAACCGAGTCTTTCCCTCGCTGTTATAGAGAGAACCGTCAAGTTTTAGTGCGCATTGCTAATTAGTCAATTTCTCTCTGCCTTCACAGCCCGACGACTTTGCTGCTGAGCTGAAACTGCTAATTTCTGGGACCAGCCTTTTTTTGGCTGTGAACTGGATGGATGAATGGCTTGTCTCGCACAAATGACAAAAAGCCCCTGCCTTAATCTCCATCGCCAAAATAACCCCCTCATCTCATTCTGCTCCTGCTAGTCCTTCAAAAGAAGGTGCACAAACTCGAGTTTTGCATTTGTGTATTCATAAATACATTATGTCCTTACAATGTTTATTATGTTTAATGAAAGCATGTAAAATCTACCCCCCCCCCCCCCACACACACACACACACACACTCCTCTATACTCTACTACACATACACACAACCAAAGTGATGGAAAGTTACTAAACAGCATGCAGGAAAATGAAGTTGCACACAGTATACAGTGTTTCGATGCACTATTATCTCATCTTGGTGCAGTTCATTGTTTCAGGACCTGCAGGCCCAGCTGCAGGCCTGTAAACACAAAAGGGCTGAAACCTAATACAACATCCATCAGTGCACAGTAGTGTGGTGTAGCTATGCGAAAGTCCTGTTTGCAGATTTAGCTTCCACATAGCATAATGTTTTCTCCACCAAAGCCCGAGTCCTCATGTTGATGTACGTGAATGTCCACCTGACCCTATAAATTCCATCAGTAAATGCACCACTAACAAGTAATAAACTAAAAGTTAGGAGACACAATTGAGTCTAATATGTCCTGTTGCTTTCTGTGTCTCAGACCTGTGTCAGATAAATGGATGTGTGACATTTTAAAAACCTGGCTATCAAAATAAATTAGAAGTATGGCCTTGTGCAGAAATAATTAGGGAACGTAATCCTGATTATTAGATGGTTGTAGGATGGGAAATAACTGCCAGTCAAACAATTTTATATATGACTTATTAGGACACAATAAACTGTCAATTAAATAAAGATCTCAGTTGGAATAAAAAAAAAAAAACTTGCATGCAGGACTCCCGTGGGAACAGAAGTGACAGATACCTCACAAGTTATGAAATGACAGATAGGGATAGATGGGTTTGTTCATGTACTATGAAAGAGAGCCACACCATGCTATACTTGAAGCAATAACAGGCCACATATAGGCGGCTTTTATAACATCATTTGGCAGAACTTGCAGTTCTGCTGAACAAATTCGTTCTACGTGAACCCGCATGTGTGAGACGACTGATTAGTGCGCTGCATCTCAAATAATTATCACCACTCAAGGAAAACCTTGAGACTCAAGCATTAATTAGTGGTTTCGTTGCAACCACCAAGAACGCACTTTGTATTGATGACTGGTATTCTAACTGTGTGGCCTCTTGTGCAAGGCACTTGCCACTACAAGGCATCACTGTATCTCACTTCGGAGTCACACACTGTTATCGTTAGCAGCTCTCCGTTAGCACTACATTACCCGAGTCTCCTGCGAGCTGTTCTAACGCAATAAAATGACCATTTCTAACTCTTTCAGCTCTTTGTAGCAACTCAGTCTCCTGAGGCCACTGGTCTTCAGATTGCAGGGCGTTTATGGTTGTAAGTTGTTGCAGTGTGCGAAAGGAGGGAGGGAATGGGAGGGGGGGTCATCAGATAAGAGAGGAATTCTAGACTAATTAAACCCTTTGAGACAAAGAAACACACTACAGTGATTTACAACCCTCTGTACCAGTTAACCCGACTCATATTTATCTGTCATATTACTCAGATACCATATCTACCACTATGGGTAAAAAAAAAAAGACTTTACATGTTTGTTTTTTTACATCCTAATATTATGGAAGCAGAAAGGGAAACATTATTAAAGTGAATAACAACACTTACATGACATTTAAACGAATGGTCATTCACAAAGACACATAATCAGTTTTCAACATCACAAAGATCCCAGTCTTTTACTCCAAACAGTGCAGTGATGCAGTTAGATTGTTCTTTTAACCTCAGATCCTACACAACTTTCTTTGTTGTGCTCACAGTATACCACATGTTCCTATTCCTATTTATAACAGTGCAATTTTGTACATAGAAGAGCACAAAAAAGCAAACCAAAATGAACTGTAGTCATTATTACAGCCTTGAAAAAAAAAAACAAAAAAAAAAACGATTAAAGAGCAAACATTTAATCTAATCAGTGCAATGACAGAAAAACAACGAGAAGCTCCAAAGTTGTGAATACCAAAGTCTACAAGGCATAATTCCTCTTTGCTGGCTGCTGCAGAGGGGTATGCTAAGATAGAAAGTATTATTTTCCTAAATGGAAGGTGTCAGATGGTCACGGAAATGTGATCGGCTGTTCAAGATCACTGCTTCCCATCTGCAATTTGTGACGTGTGAAAGATTCAGCCCAAATGTGCTCACCAAGCGTAAATCCTCAGCACTTTTTCTTATCATGGAAAAGCAAGATAACCAGCTGTTTACAGATCAGAGAACATATCATATTAATATCATGGAGAGGGTGATATCATCTTGTTTGTAAAATATTTTGTTAACTAAGTGTGGTGTGGTAAAGCAACCTATAAAGTGAAAGCTGGAATTTGTGTTTTAGTGAAAATGTATTTTGTATTTTTATTTAAAAATGCTAAAAAAAAAAAAAAGGGAAGAAAAGAGAGAAACCTGCAGGGTGCCTCTGAAATGAGACAGAATTAATATTGTAAAATGTAATAAATTATACAGCTTTCAGTAGTTACATTTAAATTAAAGGACTACCCCTCCCTCTAATTCCAGTTAACAGTATGGCTTAACACATGCAGGGCTATTTTAATTCAACATCTGTCTCCCAGTATTTAATGTGATCTCAGAACAGTTTACAGATATATGTGACATATTGATGCAATGTGTAATGACTGCTTTAGATATGGAACCAGTTTCTGCACAGTACTTTATGTTTTCGTGTCAGGATCTCAGTAAACTCCGCCTGTTGCGATGGTTGTTTCTTTTAATCATAACCCAAACATGTTCTACATGAGAGGGAAATAAATAATGTGTTAACTTGCAGTACAAGTTTTATTTATTATTTATTTTTGTTTTTAACATTCCAACAGTTCTTATGCAGCAACTTTGCTTTTTTCATGATGAATTAGGAAAACAGACACAGTCACCTGTTCCCTTGATTAAAAACATCTTTTTTTTTTTTTTTTTACATATATTCTGATCATTCGACTGATTAGCAATTGCTTGTCATCTCAGATCAAACTTAGTCGGAGATGATTCATAAACCATCCGCTGTGTAATAAAGTGGAAGCACTTATATTTGCCATTCGGGGAGTATGGGAGGCCTGCTGTTTTAAACCCCCAGATCCCCACACATGGTGTAGCCACCACAGACACGGCTCAGAGAGTCAGCCGGCAGCCGGGAGGTGAGCAGAGAGGAACAGGCGGTGTCCCCTCCAGAGTGAGCATGGGAGTGTGTGTGTGTGTGTGTGTACAGTACTCGTGGGTGGCATTCTCCAAATGACAAAAGGATACCAGTTGTGCTGTTCAGGTGGGAGGAGATGTGATGGCAATGTGGAGACTCACCTGAGGGAGAGTTTGATATGTTCGGACCAGGGCTGTAGTGGACATCAGGAGGTGTGTAAAGGCCGCAGGAGGCCAGTGTGCTGTGGTGGAGGTTTGGGGGCTGGAGGGAAAGGGGGGGGGGTGCTGTTGCGCAGTCTCCCCAGCGTGATGCATCTACCTTCAGGGTGGCAGCAGGCGTGGAGTGGGATGCGATGGAGCGAGCACAAGCTCAGTGGCGCGGTCACCTAGGGACGCTGAAGCTGCTGTAGCAGGACTGATAGTTATTTCTTGGGAGAATTGCAAGATGAGCCCCATTGTATTAGCAAAACCCTTCCACTAAAACTGTATCAGTGCACTCATGTCTTTAAAGTTGGGGTTCAAAATATCTGACACATATCTAAAACGCAAGTTTTAAGTTTTATGTTTAGCAAATGAAATATATTGTTTGAAGGTGATATTATTTCCATTTGGCAGAAATGGAATATGGAGTTATTATCACCTGAATGTATGAAATGCTGTTTTTATTACCACAGAGTGAGACATTTGTATTTACATCAGGAGCAGGTCTCCTCTTAGGTTACCATGTTAGACCACCATGTTTTTAAATGGACAAACTTAACACATTACAGTAACAATATAGTAATGTTATGGTAATAAATTTCAGGGAAGTAATAACATGGTAATATTATGTTGTTTCAAAAGTAATAGCCAAGTAAACGCTTCTGCATTATACTAGTTTGGTCCATAAAATGTCAGAAAATGCTGAGTAATCTGTTTCTCAAACCTGGAAATGATGATGTGAATGTCTTGTTTTGTCCACAAACCAAAATTATTCAGTTTTAATGAGTTCTTTGTTATATGGAGCAAAGCAACCAGAAAATATTCACAATTAAGAGGCAGAAAAATTCAGAAAGCTTGTTTTAATTATTAGAAAACTTAAACTGATTAATTATCAAAGTAGTTGATGATGTTGAAACCCTATTAACTATTGCCATTGGTATTATCAGGCTGGACATTGCATTGAAAACATACAAATTAAGATACTATCACCATGTTGTTACTCTACTGTAACATAAAGTGTTATCATACTGGTATATTTTTCCAAACATAGTCAGTTAATATTGCCAATTCATTCGAAACTATACATTTCATCGTCATATCGGAATTAAATTTAAGTTTAACTTCGGTAAACTCCTTTGGCAGTGGTGAGGCAGCATGTTATTCCATACTGATTTGAAATTTTCAGACATTAAGCTCCTTAATTTCCAAGCCGTACTTTTGTGTTGCAACTGTTTGAGTCGTATCTTTTCGAAATTCTCTGTGTCTAATATGGTCAGCACTCCCAATTATTCACTCCACTGACAAGTGAAACAAATGGGACCAACCAGTGCATTCTGTATTATCTACACCCCTTGGATTCCCTGACAATAATTAATACAATGGCAAGCTGCTGGTACCAGCCTCCACGACATGAGCTCAACAACATAAGCTCTCTCTCTCTCTCTCTCTCTTTCTCTTTCCCCAAGAACTCTTGAGAGGAAATTACATCCAGCAGTGAGGTCATATACATCGCAGCCGCGAGCAGCCGGGTCAAATCATGCCACTGTCTGGGAGCCTAGATCAGAAAAGGGTCCTTATGTCGAGTGCTGTTAACATTATCGAGTTATTACTCACATCATTACACCATGACTATAAGGTGCAGGGAACATGTCATGAGTAATATGGATGTAGTCCTGACCACAGAGATATAGTACACAGGCTTTAACAGCACACGCTGTCCCATATTTATCAGGAAAGTTCATTAATATGCCACATAATCTTACTGAGGCAGCAGTGCTGGTCTGGTCACACACCATTATGTAGTGTTACTTTATTTCTTCATAATACAGATTAACAGGAAAACAACATTACTAACATATATATAAATGGTATATATACTGTATGTAAGTGGTGTTGGGTGATTTAGGTGTCTATTTTTCCAAAAGAAGAACATTAGTCTCGTGACAAAATTGAATAAATACAGACAATTTTTTCCTCCTTTAACACTTAACTGACCAATTCTTTAAAGAGTTGTCATGTAATAATACTAACCCCCTTTTTATTTTAGCCTGTGAGGATATTAACAGGTTTTTTTTTTAATTATAGAGACACACATTTCCCCCCAAACATCCATTAAAGGAATGCCATGCTAATTTTAAATCCTCGCAGCAGGCACTGGCATCAACAGAAGAAAAGCGGATGAGTTTCTCTTTAACAGCTGTAATTTGTGTTTTCCAATCACCATGCTGATTTCTGCTCATTATACTCTGGTTTCACACCGGTAAGTGAGAAAAGTTTGGATTGATTGACTCTAATTAACTAAAAAATGTTCCAAGCCATGGATTTATTATCATGCTAGCTAGCCACAAATGTCAGAGACTTTCACAAATTATTATCCTGTTAAGATAAATATCTTTGAAATCAAATGAGTGTGAAAACACAAGGAACATGCATTGTTATACTGATGGGTTTGTTTGGCATGTTTTCTGTGGAGTTCCGCACTGAAGAATCACCTGGGCAAACACTGTTCCAGTGTATTGTTAAGTCATACAGTATGACTGAGTGACAGATGCTGTACTTACCTCAACTTTTAAAGGAATATTCTCCCTAATAAACTTGCCATAGTGTGTGAATTCTGTTGGGAATAAACAGCAGATAATGTTTAAAATGATTGCCTCAAACAGAAAAAAAATATATATATATGTTCTCCATGAGATAAAAGATATTAATGGTCACCAGTGCAGAACTGACTGGTACTTTCTATGTTAACAGAAGTGCTCTTTCCTCTTGTGTGTTCCAAAACCTGGCAGCATCTCCCTCATTGATATTTTAGACACAGTAGCACCCCTTTTCTCTCTCTCTCTTCACTCACATTCTTTCCTTGACTCCATCAGCTCCATTTCTCAACTCTCCACTTTCTCATGAACAAAAGCAGGACAGTTGGAGTGGTCACCTCCACTTTTTTTTTTTTATTGTTGTTGTTTTTGTTCTTTTAAAAATCCTAAAGCTGAATTTTTGGTGAGCTAGAGAAGTGAGTCAGAACGTTGCTCTGACTCACTTGGCTTCACATCAACAATCACAAGCGATCACTGGAGTGAATCCAAACGAAACGGGCCCATCGTCTGCATAGTGTTGCCAGGCTGAGAATCATGCTGCCTGTAAATCAGATTTCCCCAACATGTTTATTGAAAAACTCTGTATGCCTCAATACAAAACTATGGATAAAAGCATATAAAGTATCAAAAGAATACAAGAACAGACCTGGGCTGTAGATTCACTCCTCATCATTGAAACAAATGTATTTAAAGTGACTCTCAACTATCTCTCATCTGTATGTGCACACTTCACCCTCTTTAAAGTTGCAGCAGTTAGGTGTGTCCACTGTGAGGCTCGCCTGCAGATAAATGTGATGACATCTAGCTGTAGCTCTCTTTCATTTATTTAGGGGATTGATTGGATGCTAGGAGCGTAGATTAATGTGTTGGGGAGGCTCTTTCCTTTGAGATATTGCCATATAGTTAGAAAAGAATATGAGGCACAGTGAACATTTTTCTTTTCAAGGTGCTTTCAGAGATTTAGGGGCATCATTGCTTTTGAGCAGTCAATATGAGGCATCACCTTGGTGTGCACGTGTCACAATACAATTCAGTATATGTACAGATATATGTACGGTACTACATATATATATATATATATATATATATATATATACAGTATATAGATCAACTGACAAAGTAACGCTGATCTTTAATTTGATTCAATGATACAACCACACTGAGACAACAAAGTGGGCCATGTTGCTGTCAATAAAGTCTGTGCAGGGTTGTGTTGTCCATGCTGCCCCCTTCTGTCACCACCAGTAAGAGAGGCATCCAGTGAATCAACAAAGTAACAGTGTCTCTATCAACCTGACACAGACAGAAGAGCAACACTGGACGAGGAGCAGTCTGGTCTAAACGCACCTATAACAACACTAAAAAGATCAAGAATGGCAATATTACTTGTTTTCATGTTTCAAGAACTATATGACCAGTGTTAATTAAGTCCTTTTCCTTTTACATGATGAATATTAACAATAATTTAAACAGTGATGTATTTTTCCTTACTTCATCCTGCAACCTTTCTGAAGAAACTTTACAGTTTTTTTTTTTTAAATCAGGAACATTTAATTAATCTGATTATATTTAGAAAAGGTCTGTGCAGGTCTAAACATTTACACATAACTTTTAAAAGTCTATCTAGAGCAGACATTAGCGTTGTGAGCCATTAGTATGACATTGCGCACAACATGATGAAACAAAAAAATCAATTTTCCACAAGTACTAGATGTGATTCAGTTAAGATTCCAAATTGAAAACAGTGTTTCCCCGGGGTTCTTTAGAAAAGCCAGTGGATAGTGCACACACAACATCCTTTTGTGCACACTATTTACCCCTGGATTGCTTCAGGCTAATGTCTCAATAATTTTCACTCCTTTCTCAGGTCCTTCCCACAAAGGACTTAACTAATGATCCATGGACAAAATGAAGCATTTAAATTTATTCATTAATCATTCATCTCCAGCTCATTGAAAATGCTAAACTTCCACAAAATTAAGATTGAATATTGAAAAGTGATTGAGGGAGACAGCTTTCCGAGAATGTGGAGAGTGGAGAGAGTGGAGGAACACACGGTGTGATTACAAAAACAGGGTCTTTCAGCAGACAGTGGTCTTCATGGCCATGGTCAAGGTGGGCAAGGTGTTCTAAGTGCTAGTTAAGGTCACGGGGTTTCACTAGTTGTAATTAGATCTTGAAATCTGGAGAAGCGTAGAATTTCTGTCAACACTGCCTGTAATTATTCTCTTTTCCAATTAATGGTGACATAGATTAATTATCTGATGAGGCAAAGCCAATTGCAATCATTCACCCAGCTAAAATTAGATCAGTCCTGACAGCAGCATGAAAGTCACCTGTTTCATTGTTATGGATTTGCTGCAAGTAAAGAGGGGGGAATAGTGAAGCGTGCTAGGGTAAGTAAGTTGTCTGGTACAGGTGAATGTCCAATTATAGTGCTATGTGAAGTGAGGCCATCTAGTCATCTTGATCCAGCAGCATCTGGACTGGCTTGTTTGTTCACCCCAACATCATGACTGGTAGTAGAGTCATCTGTCAAGGAATGCAGGAAGGCAGAGAAGAGCTGGATTTCTTCTGACAACTCCTCCTGTTTGAATACGTGGCACACACTGAAATGAAAAGAGCCTAATTAAGAAAGTGCAGTTTTTGTTAAAAGGCAATAAATGTCTTTAGTCCATGCACATCCCAGAGTTGTGAGAGGAAAGGTACCGTCTTGTGCTTATTTTTGTGGGGAAGGAAGAACAAGAGGCTCCTGGTGAACCATGTCCAGGTTCAGTGCTCTTCTGTTTTAAAAACCTCAGCATCCAGTTTTTCTATTAAAGTGCCTGGCACTGTCAACCAGCTTGGGAATCTGAACCAGCCTAGCCATGCAGAAATTCTCTGACTAACAATTATATCAGAAACAGGATCTTGGATTACTGTCCCTTGGGACTGGGGCAGTGGGCGTCTGCTCCAATCATTACTGGCCATTCAACAAGGCTGTGCACTGCTCTCCGCTGTTAGCCATTGTCAATTATGCCATCCCTGGTGTAAACTCGAAGAACACAAAGCCGAACTGCCAGTTCTGGCAGGAGTGTAACCGGATGACAGCCCACCCCCCCACCCCCCCCAACCACTAACACCCACCCGAGGGTTCCACAGCCTTCCTCCCCTCAAGATACCTTTCAGCACACTGCTATTTGGCTTCTGGCTCTAGCATGCCTTAGCTGTGAAAGTGCTAACCTGACCTCGCTTATGTTCTGCTTGTGAGGTTAAGTGGACATGATGGATTAGTACAGGCCTCATCAGGATTCACCCTGGTTTAACTCCAGTTACATTTGGCATCACTTCTATTGATGTCTTTATTTCTTTCTTATAAACTGATACTGATAATCCATGCTTCATGGACATCACCCATTTTCCACGAGTTGTTGGAGTATAAAGATGTAGGATTCCCTGCATTGCATCCCCAATGGTTTATTTCTATTAATTCAAAAATGTATTAAAATCACCTTTACTACAATAAAGATGTAGATTAAAGAGCAGCATTATTGTACACTCACTCTAAAATGCTGGAAATCTCACACCCTTTACTTCAATTCATGGAAAATGGCAGCAAAAACAAATTTCTTTTGCATTTATATTTTTGTGGAGTGTAACTGCGGTCTGCTTACGTGGAACCCTCTCCTACTCAAAATGACTAGTCCTCACTATGACAGAACAAACTGTTGGTGCACTGCTTCATGGATCACATTGAAGGTTTCAGTATTAAGGTAATCATGCACTTTGTGTGTTTTCACATGATCATAACCTCATAAAGGTTTTCTTTTCTTTTTTTGTTTTACTCAAAATGGGGTTGTGTGTGTAGACCCTGAGCTGGACTGCTCATGAGGAGCCTGTTTAAAGTGAATGCTGCCTGCTCTGATGGACCCGGTGCTGAGCTGTGACGGGTGACGGTGTGGTGCGCTTGAATACACCAGCTCTTTTGTCCTTCACACTCTGCAGCTCGGTGATAGCTCCTCCCCCTGTGCCCCACTCCTCCCTGCCTTGAGCTGTGATCTGCCGGGGCCTTTTGAGGCTGGGCTGCAGAGACATGGCTGCTCCCTGTAATGTCTGGAGCAGACCTATCAAAAAAAAAAAAAAAAAAAAAAAAAAATCATGTCAGCCACCACAGAAGGAGGAACTGAGAGGGAAGCCACTTAATAGTATTTGCACTAGGTACTCCCAGGAAATTTAGATTTTTGAGCATATTTTGCCTCCTGAATATCTAATAAAGTCAGAAAGATTATTTCTGTTTTTTTTTTGGGGGGGGGTCGTTGAGAAATAAATTAAATAACCACAACAAACCAGGAAGTTTACAGAAACATAGACTGCTATGAGGTTAGGATGCCCTGCAGAGGAATAAAGTCGTCCATATTATGGTTGCACGCTTCCCGGCTCTGCTGTAATGCTGGACAGAACATTTCATAAAGATTCATCACTGTCCCTCTGTCCGCTTTGACCTCATCTCACGTCACAGCAGAGATTAGACAGCGATTATCCTCTAATTGAGGATCCTTACTTCTCAACCTTGCAGAATAGGCTGCGACTCGTCTGCAAGGCAGACAGAAGGTTACTCTCTTCGCCAGAAAAAAGGAAGCTGTAATACCGACATCGACCATTTGCGTTTCACTCACTCTGAAAAAAGATGTTAAAGTCAAAAACTGCCTTCCCTTAATAGAAAACAGGTTCATCCGTTAATGCAATGTGACCAAACACAATGTGTTGTGTGTATATAGAGTTATCTAGAGAGACAGAGCTGAGCCAAGACATGGGGTCACTGCATAGGCAGTGACGAAGACACATCATCCATCACACCAGTCTGTGATCTCGTGAGTGAATGTATAGACTGTAATGTAAGACTGGCATCTTTAACTCCACCATAGCACAGAGTCTCGAAGCCTTAGTAGGTGTGTGCTTGACTGCCATTGCTTTGCAACGAAGGCGCAAGGCAGGTGA
The DNA here is from genome assembly GCA_016785285.1 of Brachirus orientalis. NCBI lineage: Eukaryota > Metazoa > Chordata > Actinopteri > Pleuronectiformes > Soleidae > Brachirus > Brachirus orientalis. Next base: position 2,800,920 of record JAFBJR010000504.1, on the reverse strand, counting down.
CGAGCCAGATGAGGCTCAACCAAAACGGAACATGGCATGACGTTACAGTCTTTATGCAAAGGAGTAGCTCCCTTCACATAGGATACATGTTGAGGAGAGAAATGTTCAATAAAGGGCCCTTCAAATGAAAAGCGATGGGTTGTGCAGTTTCCTGTCTGTCTTACATGTATATGTACAAATACCTGGGCTGTTTTTATTTTCTGGTTGGTCTCTTGAGAGAGAGCCTGGCACCGATCCAGTTCAGCCTGGCTGTAGAGGTTGCGTTGTTTGAAGTATTTCACCAAAGCTTTGTGCATCCTCTTCTGCAACAAAGAGAGCTAGGGGGAGAGAAAGCAGAGAAAAGGAATTGGTAAGGCAGGAGAGGAAATTAATGGCAGTGTTCAAGAAGAATGATGGAGGGGAATAGAGAAAGCAGTCAATAGCCCATTCTGCAGTACACGGGCCTGACAGGAATTTCACAGTCTCTTGGTTTCTCTGCCCACTCGTGTGCACTCATCAGAATCCAGTCACATCTGGCTGCCAGGATGGGGGGTTAATTTTCTCTAAATGCTTCAGCAGTTTTGTTCTAGCCGAGGCAAACTCTGTGACTGCAAAGCTGATGAGTAAAATATTTCTACTTCACCCAGTTTAACTTTATACCAATCCCCTCAAGACATATTTTACACATACACACAGAGTCATGAACCCCCCACTGAAACCAGAAATTATTCCTAGTCTCTCGGAAAGACATGCTGCTTGCTTTATTATTTGAACACAGTTTCAAGCAAAGAGGTTTAAATTCTGATAGATGCCATTGCTTTTCTTCCCCCTCCATCTCTCTACTCTCTCCCTACAAAGCTTATCATTGCTCGGCAATGTGTTCCCCAGTGCATTGAAAACTAAAGCGAATTAGCTCAGTCATCAGCTCCTGAAGGAAAGACAATAACAAGAACGCTCTTTATGGTGTGCCCTGTTAAAAGCCAAGACATGAAAGCCTCCGCATAAACAAAGCAATGCTCACATGTACAGTACATTCAGCAGCATTTTTATAAGAGGTGCATAATGGCAAGCAAGTGCTATCAGATGCTGATTGATGATGCTTTTTTTTCCTTCTTCAAAGAGAGAATTTTGCACATTTTTGTCAGACTTGTTGAATTTAGATGAATCCGTGTACCTCATATGTTTCCTTTTATATAGGCTTAAAAAAAAACAGTGACAGCTCAAAAATTACGGTCTGAAGTGGGTTTTAATTGGCTCATTAATAAAGAGCGCATACTTGTTCCACTGCAAATATAAAAAGGTTCTCTATTTATGTAACTTTAGAGAAGTTGAATTATCTTTAGTGTATGTTTGTGTCTAATGATGCTTTCTATTTGAATCTATTAAGAAATGTTTATGATGGACAATAGCACTACATATGGAATACACATCATATATTTTACACTCCACCAGTAGAATGTACAATCTACTTTCACAAGCTACTTTTACAATCCTTTAGTAAAAGTAGCAATACTGAAAAATGATTTTGCTGAAAATGTCACAGTGTATAGTTTCATCATGCTGTATTATTATTTCTGATAGATTACTATATTCTAAGCATTTTACTTTCTCAGTGTTGGGCAGTTCAGTCCAGTCCAGACACACCTGTGGCTTGAACATATGTACATTACTTTCCGCCATAGACTTAATATTGAACTTAACAAGACGGACACGAAATTCTTGTCCTGCTGAAAGTTACCAGCTTTAGCCGCAGTATATACACAATGCACTTAAAAATGGAAATCAAACTTCAGATTGTGGCACAAAGGTTTGTAAAATAAAATTAAATTTGAAACTTGGTGACACTTTACACCACAGTACAGTGACAATGTGGTAACAGTGTGGGAGTCATTTTAATAGAATGTAATAGTATATAATGCTGATTTATTTCTATAGTAATCACCAAGTCACAGCATGGTAATGACCATGGTAAAATTACATGGCATTACTGTAATATTATCTCCATATGTTGTTAACATTGTTATTACCAAACTAGAAATTACATTAAAAATAAGAAGGTAGTGCCTCCTTATTGAAAATGAAAAAGTTTCATATGGTTTCTGTATCTCTCTGGACAAAAATAGTAAATATCATACCAGGAAAGGTATTCATAGAAGTAATCATGTGATTGATTATGTAAGAAAAAATTTTGTTACATATGTAGTTTTTTGTATCAGTATTTTTGTTTTGTATATTTTGCCTATATTTCAATGATGGCTTTCATTATGTCCCTCACTTGGATGTCATAAAAGAGACTGCACACTTTACAAAAATTACTTATGAAGCAACACACACACACACAATCTTGTCTATGAAATCCTAATAATGTTAAGGGTAAATTGTGAAGGGCAACCTTATTGTATATTATGAGTACTAACTCGAAGATATACTGTATAAGCAAACATTATAAGGATACTTGAAAATTTAAAGAGGAAAGAAGAGCGCTGGAATGTTCCTATATAAATCAGATTAAATGTGATAGGCCTGCCTCGACATTTCAGAGACACTGTTGATTGTAAGCTTGTTATAAAAACTAAATATAGGCATGAAACACTTGCCGAGAGGCTGCTGCTGTAGAAGTGTAGAGTTGAAACAAACAAAAATGGTGAAGGCTGAATCCAGAGTAAAAGAAAATCAGGCTTTGATCATGAGCGTGGAAAATCCTGTCCACAGGATTTTATTTTTGCATGCATTTCTCACTTGATAACATTCATGCAGTTAGATGAGGAATTGCTCAAGTAAAGGTATTAGCCATTTTGGGGTGGGGGGGATAAATAATATGTATTTTTTTTCATTGCAGGAGCAATGTGGCTCCTTTCTGGTGTTATGGTTGTCATGTGTTGATCTATTCCAGTGAAACCATGTCAAACACTATAAAGATTAGAGAATAAAATGCTGCTGAGGTGTCTCCCTCGGCTAGTCAACACCTCGGATGTTTTTTTTAACACTGAAGGCACATTCGTTGTCTCATCTTAAACTGGGTTTGACTCTCATCCCTAACGACTGCAGTGGTGAGCAGATTTGTAACACAATGATAATGAAATGTTTCACCTCTGATCACCTTAAAGAAACAATAATCAGGAAAAATGTAAAAAAAAATTATGGCATGTGCATGTACCATCAACCTTTTGCTTTACTCCCCTTGGTGGCAAAACTACATAGTTATCATTACATTGTGTCACATTCATCATCCTCCTCCACTCAAGTTATCTAATCATTATTAGATTGCTGCAGTAACCTCCTCACTGGTCCCCCTGCTGAATTCCTCTTTAAATTACTGCCCATGCAAAGAAGAGTCATCTAGTCCTACGAAGAATAACATGGAACATGAGATGTGGAAAAAAACGTCTGGTTAAAGGTGTTATACTCTATGGAAGAAATGTGTTAAATTAAGACATAATGACCATAATGTGTCGCTGGCTTCACCACTTCACTAATAACAATGATGCAGCCAATCTATTCACAAAATAAATTTTCATTTACAGGCCTGCAAACTGTGATTATGTGTTGGTTTAGAGTTTTGGTCTGCCCAACAAAATCAGCCAGGGTTAGCTACTACTCTCACATATACTTTGTTGATGGATATTTAAAGTATGTTAGTTTTTACTGACTGTTACTGTCACCTTTTCACTCTCTCTCTCTCACTCATCTTCTACCACTTTTATCCTCCACATGAGGGTCGCGGGGGGGCGCTGGTGCCTAACTCCACCTGACATGGGGCGAGAGGCGGGGTACACCCTGGACAGGTCACCAGTCCATCACAGGGCCGCATAGAGACAGACAACCGTCCTCTCACATTCACATCTATGGGCAATTTAGAGTGTCCAACTGGCCTAATCACTGTCGCCTTTTCTCATGTGACAATCAACCGCTTCTATACAGCAAACACTCACTGTCATTGTTCATTGTCAATCCCTGTCTGTTGCCAACAAGTTCAAATTAAGCAAACAGGTCCAAATTTTATAAAATTCCATATGTGTATATGCATGAATACATTAAAGCTGGGTATGCAGTATGTGCAGCTACTGTATGTGTTTATATGTTTTGTAACCACTTCAAATGCTAAAGGTCACGGCGGTGCTTGAAGAATTGGTATTTTCCTTCTCACAAGATGCCGGTTCTCTGTTTAGGTTATCTGTCCAATTCTTCATTATTATTTATTAACATTATTTAAGGTTGTTATTTACTTGATGTTCAACCATTCTCATGAGAGCCTAGTGTTTATATAACATCTAGAGTTTTTATTTTATAATAGTAACAGGACACCAAATAAAATGGACCGTGTGGTTGAAGTTGAAATTATTTTTGGAAAAGTTAAGGATAATCTAAATATACAAGTTGGAAAACTGTGTATAGTTTTATTTACTTTAATATAGACTGAATACTAAATAGATGTTATGAACATTACTAACATCTTATCTTTTATTCACTGAAGATTTTCTTAATATAGTGTTTAATGATTTTGTAATACTGACAGACATACATGTTTCATATGGATAAGTGAAGTACTGTCACTTTTTCCCACTTCAAGCACTGGGTCACAGTTGTACATATTTAATACATACAGTACATCACCTTTAACAGCACAGATCTGAAGATCCTGACACATTTTAAAACACAGAGACAAAAAAGGGGCGAAATAATCCACATATAGCAATGGTTACGCATACATTACCTGTGTGCAATAATGAAAAGATTTATGTTCATGGTTTTTCTTGCTCAGTGCTGATGCTGCCTCTTGTTTGGCCTCCATGAGAATCTTCTTAAGAACTTCGTACTCAGTTGCCAGCTGTTTGTTCTCCTTTAGTGCAATTTCCAGTGCTTCCTACACACATACACATATGAAATAAAATTGTGTAAGTACAGTAAGAACAGTGCCACTAAACAATATGATAATACTGTAGCTACTAAATAAGCACCAAGAACCAAGCACTGGTTGATGGCACACTATTATCATAACTACACTACAGCGTCACTGATACAAGTTTTGTCGCCCAATCCTTGGTATGAAATAATTGTTTGTTTTTGTTTGTTTGCTTTTTGTTTGGTTTTGTCTGAGCAGCTGACTGCATTGATTACTGTAGTACTAAAAATGTGACTCAGCAGTCTGCTGGGACTAAATGAATATATCTCATATTTATATTGACATTAACCCCGAGACCATATTTACACTAAAGTGCATCAATCATGGAATGATAACGATCTGGTGTATCTGACTGAGGTATCATTAAATGTTACTAGTGTACTAAAAAAATGAGAAGGACTGGAAAAAGGCAACTCTCTCACTGCTGTCACTGTGTATTGGATCCATAACTTACACCAGGGTTTCCTATAAAAAGAGCTATTTTCATCCCCCTCTCCACCCAAATAAAATTAATCTGGAGCCACAAAACCCATTTGACCCATAAAATTAAGATAATAACATGTAACAAATAACAAGTTGTTTATACAGTCACACTATATACTGTCAAGAATGACATTTATGCATTTATGAAATATAAAAACTACAAAAAGAAAACTTGCAGATGCAGACCTAGTCCCTCCATTGTTTGTGGAAAATGTATACAAAAATAAAAGTAACTCACTTTGAAATAAATAAAGTAATATTTGGATGTCATGTAGACCATGCTTGGGAAAACCTGTCTGGCATAAGTACACAGATTCAAAGATGGAAAGGACTCTAAACATGTACTTCTTTATGTAACACATTACTCCATTAAGTATGTGGGATTTTCAATTACGCATTTGACATAGACATTGGATGTGACACATAAAATATTAAAACATCTTTATTTATCACTCTGATTTCATAATAATATGTGTTCAGTTTGAAAGAAAAAGCTTAAAATAGCTTTTTCAAAGCTACAGGAGCCACTGCAGATGGGCTGAAAACCCACAGGTGGCTCTGGAGCTGCAGGTTGCAGACCCCTGGTTTGGACCCATTTATTTGCCAAATAGATTAGGTGAATCTGTACTCAAGAATTATGCTGTAATTCGTCTATTTAACTTTGATTTATCTAATAAAAAATAATATTCAGTGTGAGATATATATATGCAGTGAGATAGTCTTTACACTTTCCACATTACACTGGATATTTTGTTATATTGTGTCATGATTTATGAAGTTTGGGGGAACACCGGTGAAATGAAATTCGAACTTTGTCCGTAGCTTATGACATTACTTTCCTTTGTGTCCATACTCTGTTGCATCCATCACTTCCAGTAAGTTTCAATATAGAGTTACAAACAATAAACATAAATGTTGTCCGAGCACAGTTCTCACTCTTCAGTAGCACCAGTGATTGTGGGCCTTAACTCATGGCTGGCCTTGGCCTTCAGCAAACACCGCTTAGGTGAATTATACAAAGGAAAATACTAATTAAATATATAGCTGGCACACAGTGATAGCTTTATATTGGTGTGACCAACACAGCCACTTAAGAACAACTACTGAGGCAACATAAGGTACACTTCAGTTCTAAAACAGATAATGGATGATACCACAGGAGTCATGACTCTTTAATGTAAATAACGAAAGGAAAGAATTTATATTCGAAAGAAAGTGAAGTCACTATACCGTACAAATCTGAAAATAACAAAAGTAGCACACTAATAACATAATAATATAGTGACAGCACACAGGCCATTTAGAACTAGACATGCCATGTGTGCGTCCAACACAATGTGCTGTTAATTAGACCAACTATAATAATAACCAGACACACGACAACACTGGACTGTTTTTCTGAGAAATCAAGCAAATAAATCACAGTGTGAGTGTCTGTGTGTGTCTCTGCTTGTCCCCTGTTCATTTGAGCTGTGTTTCCCAAGTACTGGATATGTGATTGGTGAATATCTCAACACTACCTGCAGACATAATGAAGTGTGTCTCTGCAGTAAAACAGAACAGCACTAAAGTGATGAGTTTAACCCAGCAGAAAGAGGGGCTGTAAACATGACAAATGCCTGCTATTGATTTCAGGTTTAATTACTCCATGCAGCACTGACAAAGCCCATCTGACGCTGTTGTGAAGTGTAAATGGAACAAATTACACTTCATTGCCCATAAGAAACTGATTGCGTCGGCATTTTGCATTGTTTACTTTGTCCTCACCAAACGACAAGCTGTGATCAAATAAAACAAAAAAAAACAGATGCATGTATGAAAGCAGTTGTGACTGGTTTTAATAGCGATAATCACACATTTCTAACTAATACCTTGTATTTGTACCATTAAAAATAACCATTTATCTAATACACGCAAATTGTAGATCCAGTATTTAATAATTAGTGACGTCTTTTGATGAGATTGCAGATTGTAACTATATAAGGATTCTTATGGTGGTCTTCCATTTTATATTTCTACTCGGCTCTGCTCGACTCGAATCCTCAACGTAGGCGGGGTTGTCACAGCACGAGACACAAACTAGTGATGAGCAATCAGTTCTTTTTGATGTACTGAAACATTAGAACCAGTTAAATAAAAATTTATTTAAACAAATCATTTAGTACGTCCTGCATGACCGGAGCACAGACTCACAAGTTGTGATTCACTCACGATTGCCAGCTTTCAGCAGTGATGCTGCTCAATAAACCAGACTCCTCTGTTAAATATTGAGATTTTAGACATGTCCTTGCTAAATTTTGGAGATTAACGCATGTTTTCAGGATTTTTTTAAGTTTTTTTAAGTGATCTACATTTCGGCATTGTTTCAGGTTGATTCTTGCGTCAGACGTTACGCTCAGTAACGACACTTTCTACCAGTCAGTGGCTGGCAGTCTGTTGACGTCATATTTCAGTATCAGCTCAGCTCACTTGGAACCTCGGCAGAGCAGGTACCAAAAAAAAAACCCAGGTAACAGGTACTATCCTTAAGTAAAAGTAAAAAAGCAGAGTAGATTTGAGTCCAGCCGAGTAGTGCTAGAACTGTATGATGGAAAAGAACCATTGAGCTCACTTGACCCTTTCCAAGCATGTCAGGGAACTACAGTGGCCTTCACTTTCCAAAAATGTCTTTCTTCTTTGTTTGCATACAAAAGTTTCTGCTTTAAAACACTAAACACACACTCTGGCTGGTTTGTCTGTTTGGGCTGCTGTAGAAACATGGTGGCATTAAAAGCAAGGCTCGTGTTTACAGTACACATAATAATAGACTTATTGTAGGCTACAATCACAAACATTTTTTATTTTAAAGGGATTCTACACTTTTACAAATATACCTATGCGTATTATATTTGATTTGGGTCAAAAAAAAAAACAACAACTATGTGTTACAAAGTCTCCATTCAGGCTGATTGTTATTACTAACCTGTATGAGTTTGTGTTTTCAAGAGAAACTGCAATCTACAGGAGATTATGGGAGTTTAGTGTTAAGTCAGTGTCTTTACAGGAAGTCTCACATTGAGTGTCTGACCATTCTGCTTCATGCACTGTAGCTTCTGAATGTGCTCTCTGCTTATTATGTTATGCTAATGTAGACATTATGTGTTCTTTATATCAGTGCCAATGACTAAAGTGACCAATTTCCTCACAACTTCAGACTCTGATCTTTGTATCTGGTGAGTATTGTTGTTTTATCATCTTATTTCATAGAGTGAAAACAGTAAACCCCCCCCTTTTTTTGCATGACTAATTTTTATCCGGCTAATGGGAGTTGTCTATGAGGAAGACTTCTAATTCTTAAACTGTCTCACACCAACAACTTCTTTAAAGTTGCTGCACTTGGATGCATGGCGGCTTAAGCTCCATTGCCTTTTCTTGTTTTGAACTAATGCATTCTTGATCACCGTTTAATGAAACTATATACCACATGGCGATTTCACATTAGATAAGCCATGTGAAACCCCCATCAGCAAAGAGGCTCTGGCTGGGGCTGATAATCCTGCAGATGAAAACCTACAATAAACAGGGGCTTCTCTTACAAAGGAGTGTTCAAACACATGCCATTTTGTGCAAAGCATATTCATGCTTTCAAAAAAGCCCATTTGTGACATTAATATAAAAAAAAGAATCCTGATTACATGCTTGTTTGATATTGTGAAATGTATGCATATGTTGAAAATTGCAATTGATAATGTCGGCCCACAGGTAACAAAACAGGCAAAGCCTCCCATCGCGACACGCATCATCAAATTCGTCCAGACAAAAGACTATAACAACAGTGAGTTGTCATTTGTGGGAAAAGCACTTAAACAAGATGGCCATGGCTTGTAATTTTAATTGCACACAGCTCTTTTCTCTGCATCTTAAGAGAAGTATTGTGACAAGCAATGTGCTGACACTAATCCACAAACAAATAAACAATGAGATGTGTTTTACAGCTCGCCTCTGACTCCACATTATATCACACACAAAAAAAGGCATGTATTCACATAGAGTGTGACACCAAACGACATTTTCTTACCTTGGTTTCATCCATTTCCTTTTTTCTTGCTCTAACGTGAGCAGTGTGTGTCTGCATGGATCGCTGTGTTTGTCTTTGGCAGTTATTAATATCAGACTGCAAGGTGCTCATTATGAGAGCAGCTGATTTGTGTTGGAAATCCGCCACATCAAACACACTTCTGCAAGGAGAAATCAAACGTATTCAATGAGGTTATGCCGATAAAATTGTCATTGCTGTTGTTGCCCCATGTGAGACATTTTAGATTAAATTAATTATATAATATCAATGAAATGCAAAAAAAAAAAAAAAAAAAACATATGTATATATTCACTTTAATATTAATTCCTTACTTTAGGTGCTGGGAATTCTGTTGTCATAATGAATTTAAAAAAAAACTGGTCATTTGCTCAATAAAAAATAAAATCTTACTGAAATTCTGCTATGATTTCTGGCATGCTTTCAGTTATTTGTTCCATTTGATCTGAAGCATCTTGGTATTCTTTGCTCTTCCTTGTGAGGACATTGATCCTGTCCTGAGTGTTGTCATGTCTCTTTATAGTTGCAGTGTGTAAATCCTGTTAACAAAGAGTAACATTAATACCGTAAAAAGGCTGCAGTCCTACTAAATACTGTAGCTGTGAATAGGTAGATGCTCAGTGGGCCCTACTGAGTAAAGTCGACACAGAAAGTTTCTTTAGGCAAGCCTTACTTGTGCAGCTTTCAGGTGATCATGTCTGCGTTTCTTCTCCTTCTCAAGGTTGAGTAACATGTTCTTGTGCTCATGCTGAATCTTTTCCAAAGTTTCTGTCACATTCCTGATTTTCTTAACAAACCAAAACAAGACCACACATGCAGTTGATATTTAAACCCACTAATTCATTTTTGTTTGCTTTTGTTCAGTATAACATGAATGACTATCACGCTTTACTGGTACCTTGATATTTGTCTCTAGAGCTGTTGTTGCTGAAAATGCATCTTCAAAGTCTTTCTGAAGTTTTTGTTTGGAGAGTTCCGAGCTTCTTTTCTGTCGTTTCAGTTCATCCTCAATGTCTGCACACTGACCCTGATGCAAAGAAATAGAATATTATATATTTATATACACACACACATAGGCAGAATGTTTTTAATAGATAAGTCTTACAACATGAACGTGGTAAAAACAATTATGTGAAATGTAAAAAAAAAAAGATGATGATGACATGATGACACACATGCATTTAAACTGCCTTTATGACACTGTTATTATACTGAGCTTTGTGAAGCCCTTGTCTCCATGACAACACACTGTTGCTGTAAGCTTCTACAATCAAACAGAAAATGAAAAAGTTTGCCACTTCCAATTTAAATCCATTTAAATCTATCTGCATTTCAGCTTTGCGATGACATACTTCTTCCCTGCTCTCAGAGTGAGAACTCTGAAACACCTCATGAATTCACCTTCAGCAGTTCAAGCACACTTTTGTGACCTGTCAGGTCTTTCTTCAGGTCTTCAATCTCTTTCTGTGGAGCAAAAAAAAAAAAGGCACTGAGTTAACACTGGACAAAGCACTTAGTGCCTCACATTTTGTATTTTTAGAAACATGTACAATCAGTGTGCTGCCACTGACCCTGGCTCTCTGTTCCTCCAGGAAGGTGAGCTGCTCCTGCTGCTCCAGCTTAGCCTGGATGACACTGCACTGGGCTACAATGTGGGTCACTTCCTCCTTGGCCTTTTCCCACTGCTCATCGCTGTCAATGATTTTCTGGAACATCTGCTTCGTCTCTGTGCACATCTGTGCCACTGCTTTTTCACTAACAATCACACAGTAAAGTAATGGTAAAAAAAAAGACATGCGGCCTATTACCGTATGTTTATAGTAATATCTACTAAACAATGTCGCAATACGGCACCTCTCAAAAATCTGCATCTTGTAATGTTCAACTTTCTCTTCATACTCCATGTTTTCTTTATGGAGAGCTGCAGCAGTATTACTTTTTGAATGGAGCTGCTCTTCTATGCAGGAAATCTCTGCTTCCCCATTAATTTTCTGTGGATAGCACAACATTCAATACACGCCACTGAGTGGATGCACTTTACTGTGAAAACACCTCACTGTGCCACGAATTGAAACATTATTAGCATGCATAACTCCACCGAGAGTCCAATCGCAACCATTGCAGTTGCACGTCATGCTTTAACCAATGAACTCTCAAGACACACTTACTGTATGTAAAGCAGAAAGGCAGCAGAAACATTATAAAGAGATGTACAATAACCGTGCTTCTGAGGCTTTTTCCATGCTACTGCGACAATACTTACAGCTCTCGCAATGTCTTCTTGCAGTGCAATTATTTTCTCTTTTAGTTTCTTATTCTTTTGTATTTCATTCTCAAGTTCAGGTTTCAGATGTAAAATCTGTAATGACAGAGGTTGGAAAAATATTAATTTGACTGATTTTTACACAGTTGGGGGGATAACTTTAAGAAAGAAATACAGAAAATATGAGTTACTCTCTCTTTTTCAGTTTTCTCAAGCTCCATCATCTCTGGGACATGTTGTGTTACGGCTGCACACTTTTCTTCTGTAAGGGCAACTGTCTTCTCAGCGGTATCTATTTCAGCACATAAACCTTCCTCAAGCATCTTCAACTGGTTTAAGTCTTCCCTGAGAAGAAAATAAATTATATTTAGATATTGATTTTTGGGGTGAATGTTAAGAATCACATGTTAACCTGCACCATGCGATGACCTCATACCCAGCAAGGTACACAATATAAGCATTCATTTTTGAGAATTTAGTTTTATGAGTTGATCTTGCCCTTTTAAGCATCAAATAATTTAAAACACCATTGTTAAAACGATTCCAAATCCATTATTCCTGGAAAAAAACACACTTTTTTGTATAGGCGGTTTAAAAAATGGTTTGGGTTGCTATGGATACATGCAATAAGATACTTTGGCTTGTGCAGTGATACAGAACACTGATTACATTTTTGGTGATTTTTGATATTAACAGACACCTGCCAACCAAAAAAGTGGTTCTCTGTGGTTGTGGCATAAATTTAAACACAAAAAATGCTGCAATAACATTTGATGAAATGTTCAATGACTACAGTATGAGTTTATTATTCCAAAAAACATGTTTCTGAAATGTCTTTGCACATTTCACATAAATTGGACATAGATGCAGTGTATACTGTATATTTTCAAGGTACAATGTGTAGTTGCTGCCAATTGCAGCTGAATATCCATCAATTAAGAACCTACGAAGCCATTAACTGTGTCCATTCTGGAAATTATTGCATACTTATGTAACAGTGCACATTATTATTTTGTAAAAGTGTGTGCAATATTGCACAAAAAAGTGTCTTTGCTGTCCACTGACGTACATGACAGACATGTGGAACATTTGTACTCAGTTGTGTTTCCTTCCTGTGTGTAAGGCTGTGTCTCTCATGTTACCTCCTTCCTTTCTGCTGTAAAACACCAGGGAAGGGGTACATAACCTTTTCATCCCTTGTGTTATGTGATGTAGCATCCTTATTCATATACAGTATATCATTACATTTGCATGTCATATGTAAATGTATCTTGTAAATGTGCCTGACTGGTATCTTTTTGTTTGTTTTATGCACTTTCTGTCTGGTGGGTTTTATGTACGATGGGTCTGTGATCCTGCCCTGGCTTCTGTTACTCAACACAAGACTAAGTGTCTGACCCCCATTGGTTATACATATATAAAAAAAATCAATTTCTGCCAAATGGAAATAATATCACAACCTATTATGCACTGGACCTTTGAAGTGAAAGCTACTGTATACAGTAGATGCATTTGTTTCTGATGTGATTTCAACTGATGAAACTATTTAGACATTTGATGGGAGATGTCTCCTGTGTGCTCAGCTGTACTCCTTTGATGGTAAACCTGTTTTATTTTATTTTTTTTCTCACTACACTTAGGACACATACTCACAGTCTGTCAGCCAGCTGATTCTTCATCGCCATCAGTACGTGGTCCAATGATATTTTTTCATTGTTGGCATCCTCTTTCATCTTTTCTAACTCCTCCTGGACCATGATGAGATCACTGTGCGTTTTCGAGTAAACTTCGTCAGCCTAAACAAAGAAGACGGTGGGGGGGGGGGTCATAGGCTTGTTTTTGAGGATTTACACGTAAACATTAGTGCCTTGGATTAACATAATCAGAAAGGGTACAGCTAGTGACTTGATCTGATGCGATTCAAGAACATTTATTGTATTTTAACAGCCTGGTTTTCCGATGAGCAACATAAAGTTGACCTGTGGTGTGTTTTTTGCCCATCAACTCTGCTGTGTCCAGTATGTGCATAAAAACAATAAGCTCAATTTACAAAATTAAATGTCTGGGAACAATGGATGTCTGTGCTAACTTTAATGCCATAACAGTCATTTAAATAAAGATTGTTCCGTACATCAACGTGTTGAAAAGACAGTGGACATGGCATGAATGCATTTCTAGTTGTAAAAGGCCAAATGAAGGAGAAACTACTTTGTATGAAACTACATTAAAGTACTAGAACTTAAAAAAAAAGATGGGACTGAGAGACAATAATTGTATATTAACCTTGTTTGGCATGGCTAAAGATTACCAGTCCTGAACAACAAAATTCCAAAATAAATATTTGACTAAAGACTTTGAAAATGATTTATCAATTTTGGTGTGCTTAACGTGTAAAAATATAAAAGAGAATGTCAGATTAGAAGTTTAGTTACCTCAGCTTGATCAGTGTTGATTTGATTTATGAGGTTGTTCTGAAGGACCAGCTTTTCTTTCACAATGGGAATTTGTTTTTTGACAAAGTTGATGTCCTCATGTAAACGCTGGTTCAACATCTCAGTGTCCGATAGTCTCCCCTGTACCTGGTGAAGTTTTTCCTTTTCCAGTTTTAGTTTCAACTTCAGTTCAGTGATGTCTCTCATGCAAGACTCTCGGGCTAGAAAAATATTGAAGTTTGGAGTCGGGGACTACAGCATTGCAATAATTCACAAGAAACAACTCCACAACGAGACGATAAACCATCTTACAGTCCCTGACCTTTTTGGACAACAGAGGAATGCTCTTGTTGCTTCCACAGTGAAATACTGCCAACTTTTTTCTCCAAGAATGTTCTTCTTCTCTTCTCTTTGTGGAGGGCTTCCTCTGCGTACTGACGATCAGCCTCAAGCCGCTCAATCAGACACATAACCTCTCCAAGGATGTCATTTATGTTCTTCAATAGTGGTGATAATGTTGAACTCTCTAGAGGACGGAAAACTTAACTTAAAAAAAGATTGACAAACTGTATTGTATACTATCATTAAATAAACATATGCAACGCTCTCCTATCATAAAATGACCAACTATAAAAGAAAGGTTAGGAAAGTCCTCATCCATGGAATATCATTAGCAAATCTATAGCATATAATTTGTTATATGGTATAGATTAAAAACCTGAGAGTAACCAGGACTCTCTTATTGTCATGGCTACTGCTAAAAGAGATGAAACATCACCCAAAACTAGAGTTTTTCTTCTTAATGTGCTGTTCTATTATCTGCATGAGCATTAGGGCCAGTGTTTGCTTTTCTATGGTAGAACGATAATTGAGAGAAAGTCATTTTGGAAATGACTGAAATACATTATTTATGTACCTCGCGCACTAATTGCAAAGCCTTCGACGAACAACTCTGTAGTCATCGCTGCCTCAGTGTCTGAGTCCCTGGGATGAAATCTGTTAAAAGCAGTGGAACTTGTGTCATATCAGTTTGCTTTTAACACAACAAATTAAGGAATTTAAATATTTCACCTTAAAGTTTTGCTGAATTGCTCCTTCTCTTGGTCGATACGTGGTTGACATTTGCCACTCTGTCAAAACCAAAGAGGGAAAAGGCATTTAATGGTTGATTTTTGCTCTTACCAGGATGTTAAGGCTTGGTCACATCTGGTATCACTTTACCTGTTGACACCAATTTTCCACAGCCATCTTAAGCTCGTGCATATGGTAAATAGCATTGTTAACATATGGCGAGGGACTGTTGAGCAAAGCACACGTGCGACGTCGACCAGAGCAAACGACTCCGAGATCTGCTTGATCTTGAGGAACAGAGACAAAACTTGAGAAACAATTGCTTTCAAGGAGGAAATGAGAAGACAACCCCTCAATATACCGTATGGCACCAATCTCCTGGAATGTATTATTTAAAAAACAAACAACAACAAATTATCCATCCATGGAAAAAAAAAAACATAAATAAAAATCTGAATTTTCTTGGACCAAATAATTGTCCTACTTCATTAACTTTACTTTGAAAAAGTAATTGCAAAAAGGCATTTGGCTATGAATGATATTCTTTGTTTCTTCCCTTTCTCTTAGATTCAGTTTGCATAGACTGCAATATCTGGAAAGCATCAGTGAAAGAGCAGGGACAACACATTTGAGCATCTCAAGACAAACCCAAGGGCACATTTCCGAGTGGTGAAAGGACGCCATCTGGCTGACGAAGGGGGGAGAGTGGTGCAGTTGAGTCTACAGGATACACAAATGTGTAAATGACAATATGACTTTTACCTCTATTAGGTCAAAGTGAAACAGCATAATACAGCATGTTTGAGGTAAAATGTTTTTCAAAACAACTTTTGATTTATTCTTTGTTACATTTTATAATTTGTGATAGTGTAGTCAAATTAACATGCAGGATAACAGCATCAGTTTTTTTTTTGTACAGTCTATAATAAAATTTCTGTGTAAATTATTAGGTGAGATGGTCTTATGCTTTTTTCAGTGCAAGGTCTATGGCAAAAGAGGTGACGGAGAGCTGCAGACAGAAACATTTCATTTCATTTATTGGGTTTTCTACTACTTTATTTTGAGGGTCAGCTTCTTTGCTGGAACTGTCTACCTGTATAGAATTCACAGCTAAAAGCTACTGTGGCTACTGCTTTACATATATTACAATCACAAAATTGACCTCGCTTAATATGGTGACAAATTTTGTCACCATATTCAGGTTAATGCCAAAGTTTATGCAAAAGCAAACTATTATTTGTGATTATTGACAATAAAATAATTGTAAAGTGATCATGTCTTGACCAAATGGTAGGTGATATGCGCTCACATATCTTGTAATGATTATGACTGATATATTTATTGCAAGATAGGGTTCTTTAATTTTTTACTGTGCTTTTTATAGTCAGTTTTGGGACATGTCAAACCTTGAGCGTAGACAAGAAAACAATGAGGGATTCAGTAAAGAGAGCTCTGGCACCATGTTGGGCAAGGACTAAAATCTCCTCATCTTTATCTCCAACCTGGATAAACAGATTAGTGCTTAAAAGGAGCATCCACTGGTTTCATTGCACTGCTGTCCTCGAGTCTGCAAACCACCATCTAAGATCGGGAAAAAAAAAAATAGGCCAAAACAGTGACATTTGGTGTTGTCTGGCAGTTCATGGACAGCGTCACATGCGTGGGTAGTTGATGGGCTGCTTCAGTACAGTTCTCTGTCAACTGTGCATAGTGAGTCAATATGACACTGTAGTGACCCATTTGTCATTCAGAAAAGAACACAGTGGTCACTGCTTTGTTTGTTCTGACGTGTGAGGGGAAATAGTGATTGCCCATTCTTGGGCAGGTTAATGATCTTAAACAAACACATTTCTCCAGCTATACCATCTTCTTATGATGTATATTTGATTCACAGAAATCTTTATCACACAGTCGGCAACAGCTTGCCTCTCTTCTCAGACAGGAACAAAAAGGCTCATCAACACCTGAGCTACGAGGTGAAAGGTTAAAAATAATAAGAACACAAATGGCTCCCATGGGTGAAGCTACAATCCAAACTGTAAAATGCCAGCTGACAAATATGCACTCTGATCAGCCAGGAAAGAGAAAGTCACAAACACTATATTTGGATCTAGTTGATGCTTTCCCACCTGATTTGACAGACACTACCATTATTCTCCATTAATTAGTAGAATGTCCAGTGAGGGCCATCTGTTGCAGAGCAGTTTGGATGAATAATACACAGTTAAAGACCCAGGTGGAGGAAAAAATTTGGAGTAACAGAGTGTAAGGGAATACATCAGTGACGGGCTGAATTAGCTTTATATAATGGCAGGGTGTATTATAGCCACAGAGCAGGCCCATGTGAGTCTGAGGGCCAATCATCTACCATTTAGCCAGTGACATTTGAGATAAGAGTTACATGTCTCTAATGCCATTCAGTATCATCATTAGCCACAGTCGACTGTTTGGTTTTTAAAGTGTCTATAATTTTTTTGATTAATGCATAAAACAACAACAACAGAACTTCAATTAAGGAATTTGGTCCGTATTCCATTAACATTTAGAGATTTGACTGTAGACGTTAAAATGACTCAAATGAATAAATCATCACCTGAACTTGTGCAAGGGAGGAGACAAAGTCACAATGACGTGAGTGGACTTTGCACGTTCATGTTTAAAATAAATAAATAAATACATTTGTGGAGAAATGCAGGTGAAAACTATGGGACACTGACAGTGGGGACACAGAGAGTTTATTATTTTAATTATTTCCATTATGGAAATAATTTAACCAGTTTTCATAGCTTCTTGCCTAAAACTATGGTCTTGGTGTCCTTATTTTTGGGTTTTACTTATTTAATTCCTTCATTCACTCTTAGTTGCTCTTGCATGATTTGTGAGTTTCAAGGAGGCACATAAATGTACCTACCTTTACTTATTATCATGATCACCATCACCCCCACCAATAATAAACATGATGACAATTCTTTAGTTTAGTTTGTTTAACGTGTTGCATTACTTAAACACGATTCTCACTGTGAATCACCTGTGACAGAGGAAGTACAGTTTATCAAAGGAAATTGGAAATAAAATACCAACAAATCAAAGAAGTTACTTTTCTCACCTTGCTGACTCGGTCGTCCCTCCCTGGATGGATATCTGAGAGGTTCCACGTCTGGCATCGCTGCAGCTTCGCTGTTATTGATGACAAACCTAAACCCACCGACGGGGGGGTCGTTGTCATGGCAGAAAGTGAAAGCACAGGAGAAGAAAATGGCTGTCTGTCAACTTACCTTTTTCTACTGCCGCCTTGAAACAAACCAGTTGTTCGTTGTAACCTCTGTGCGGTAACGCTGCAGCCTATCCTGACACAAAAAGTTGCCTTTTGTTAAAGTTTCCCTTTCATTATGAATCAGCTGAAGTTGCTGTCAATCTTACGTGCTGGTTGCTAGGAAACAGTGGGCTGCGCTCAGAGAGAGTGAGATGCGTTCAGGAGCACCAGTGAATGTTGGGGCGTTTGTGTTGCAGTGGCTTAGGGAGGTGATGTCTATTCGTTTAATAAGAAGCTATGTACATTTAGAATAGAATAGAATAGAATAGAATAGAACAGGACACATACTGTAAAACACCTTGCATTTAAAATCAAATGTGTTTGAAGCACTGAGTGTAAAAAGGAGAATCAGATTCTTAAAGTCCTGTATTAAAGATTCCAATGTGTTTTTCGTAAAGGTGCAGTAAATAAGAATTGTTGACCTGTAATGTTAAAACTGCAGATTGGAACAAACAGCGGACATCAGGGATATTGTAATTTTTCATCATTTGCATATCAAAATGTCTGCTTCAAAATGCATGCTCTGGCATTCGAGGCACAAGACAGCAGCCTCTATAAAGCAAGGTCTTAAATGGCTTATTCCAAGCCTACTTTATTTCTCCCCTTCTTCACAAAAACTGTTTTTGGAATTGTCATTGTTTGTCACATAATGTACAACATTGCATCATTTTTTAATACTTCACACTGGGCATTTCACATGTCAATGTAGTGAAAGCTCAGATGCCACTGATAACACTTAATAATAAAATATCTGCTGTGAAAAAAGGCCTGTATGATCATCATATCTCT
Organism: Brachirus orientalis; assembly: GCA_016785285.1. NCBI lineage: Eukaryota > Metazoa > Chordata > Actinopteri > Pleuronectiformes > Soleidae > Brachirus > Brachirus orientalis. Next base: position 2,781,612 of record JAFBJR010000504.1, on the reverse strand, counting down.
TGTAGCGTCATCATTTCCCTGTGAAAATCACAAAGATGTCAGTTTTCATGAGCTGAGAAAGGCAAAACAGTCATTTCCTCAGCTTTGTGATAATGTGTGGTACAGCTAATCCAAGGGGGATTAAGTTTGTTTAGCTAAAGAATAAGGAGAATCATCTCAGCCCAAAAAAGGAGCAATTCACAAGGACAGTGTGAAATATGGTGGTAGCACATCACGTTAAGTGAGGTAAAAAAAAACATTGACAATGAAAATATGCAATGCATTTTTCATATACTCTCGCCTTCTCCTGCACTTTTCTTCTGAACAATCCTTAATAAATAAATCAATTATTGATACCACTCACATTGACTGCAGAGGCCATCATCACCTTGGTGAACAGTAGCAGTTTAAAAACTGGTCACTTGATGAATGAATTCTGATTCTGCTGTATATTTGTCAGATTTCCAACAAATGGTGAGCCTGCAGATTTTAACAAACCAAAATCAGAAATCACAAACAACTCCTTCACTCTCCTTTGAGGAATTGCAGTGGCTTTGACATACCAAAAACAATGTAATTCTTTGCGCCCTTTAAAAATATGAAATGCACCCTGTGGTCGGTTTGTTCATTTAGACTGCTGCAGATGGCAGCGTTGGGAAAGCAAGGCCCTTTATATGATAAAGTTCATATAAAAGGCTTAATCTAAGGCTGAAAAAAATTATGTTAAAGCTATTATACATTTATACAAACATAACCATGGGTAGTGTATTCAGCTTCTGCCAATTAACCCCAAAATGTTTCTTGGCATTAAATGCAAACAATAGTTCAGATTTGAACATATGGAGGACTCTTCAACTCCCGTTCCCAACAATGCTAAGGAAATGTGGAAAGGATGCAAACGCTCTCATATCAACTCTCTACACTTTTCCATTATCCCACTCTCTCTGTTGGCTAGTCCTTTGTCTGTTATGCAATGAGCTTCCACTTCCACTGCAAGATGGCAGCCTCAGGAAAGCAAGGCCCTCATCCACACTACATATAAAATAGTTATAATAAGGACACTAAAACCCTCCTACAGGTTTTCCCTTTGAATTGGTTTTGAATTTAGTTCAATTAATTCTGAAAAAAATAATATATGGCTTTGTTTTTCATTTATAGGATTAGCTCAACTATCTGGCATGACGTCATATAAATGTACACACCTTGGCTCCACAAGAGGAAATGGCTGCATTTATGTATCAGTCCATTTATGTGATTTAATCTATGCCCCCGATTATTCTCCCCGTTTGTTTATTTATTTATTACTTGGATTTGTATCAGTAGCACTTTGCAGCCGGAGCACACTGACGCAAGTGAAGAGATCCCGCATTACGTCATCGCAAAGGCCACACACTGGAGGTAAAGCGTCTGCCTGCCTGTGTGTGTGTGTGTGTGTGTGTGTGTGTTTGAGCTCAGCCAGTGCGCCGCTGCCCGAAAATTTCCACAACGCGAGCTTTCTGCAGAAGAGCGGCTCAGGAGCGGCCGCTTCGTGCCGCGATGCCGCTGCAGCCCACACCAAAGAAGAAGTAGGAGGACACAGTCGACCGAACACCGACAGTCCGATTCCTGAAGGGGAGAGAACAGTGATGTTGCCTGACAACATGTCTCGATACAAATTCTGGTAAGTCCTGTGCAAGTGCGCTGCTGCTGCTGCTGCTGCTGCTCCTACAGCTGCTGCTGCTGCTGCTACAGCGACCTTATCCTACTCTGTCGATCACTCTGGGTGAAATGAGTTTTCTAATCAAGTTTTGACGACGAAAACGAGGGTTGAAACATGGAGAAGATGCAATAGTCCAATTCTGTACAGAGGGATGACTTGTGTAACAGTGAGACCTTTGTTTCTCGTGCACACAGGTGTCAGTCATAACGTGACAGGTGATGCTTGGTCACTGAGGTGCCTGTTGCCTGTCTGGCTTCATGATTACCTCTGGTCACTGTTGGTATGTTGGAATGTTGATGTTTTTCTCATTGTCCACAGGAGACAAACATGACACCGGTATAATGAAGAGGACATCTAATTTTTGTGCTTCTGAGTTGAATGCTGTCACATCCCACATATGCAGATATGTAAACATATACTGCACCTCTGCTTGTGATGTTGCCTCAAATAGTTTGTGCAACAAACACTCAGGCGAGTGAAAACCCCATCAAGTGTCCCACAGTGTCAAATACTGTACACACCTGAATCTGGACTGTACCTGGATCATGACCAAAATCTAATTCTTTCTTCAATGGGCCATAACCTACATCTACGTTAATCTAAATCCGTGCTTTATTTTTTGATTTGCGGTGCCCACAAACCGTGTACTCAAAATGTGGCCAAAACAGTGTCATAGAGAGAAAAACAGCACCGGTAACTGCAAATTTGTCGGTGCACCCCCGTTAAACATCGGGGTCCCAGAGTTTTGGCCTTTTTGTAGCCGAAACCATGGCGATCGTCAGCAAGGCGATAGGGAGCACATGGCCCTGAAGACAGCAGACATCACCGACTGGTACCATACAGGGAAGAGAAAGCTGTCTCACTACCTCCACAGTTTGTACTACAGCACAAAAAACACAGCAGCTGATTTATTTTAAGTCGATGGGGAAGCTTTTTTTTTCCCCATTCCTGTCACAGACTGGGATTGGAATATTTGGATGCCTGGGTTTTTTATAGTCTTATGATGTAAAAATAACTCTGGCCCAATCAGTGGCAACAGCTGCGATGAACTGTACTTAGCCAGCCAAACACAGATTTCTCTGTAACTCAAGCAAGTGCTTGTGTTTGGACATGTTGTGTGACAATCTGTTCCATGTACATGTGGGAGGATATACATTAACGGCACTCGCTGTCCTCTCTGTTGTGTTGCGGCTACAGAAATAGATTCATAACATAAATAACCGACTAATGAGGCAAATTTAGATCACTGGCCTGTAAAGCTGTTGAAGTGAAGTCCAAAGATAGAGTGAGTCGTAACTGTGAGACTCATATTTTGGATTTGGCAGTTCTTTGCCTGACTAGTTATGACTGCGATGTTGGTTGTAAATGATGATTTGCTCTTTTTAAAGGGGACGTTATTTATTTAATGTTGCCAGTGTGACAGTGCCACAGAGAAAGAGTTATGTGTGCTGAGCACATGCCAGAACTGAGGTTTGGGGTCTGCAACTGGAGAGCCAGCAAAGCTGTGCAAGAATGTGGAGCCTTCTCATTTGTAGTTAAAGATAGAGGCAGTGCAGGCTGTATCCTCGCTGATAGTTTCTAATTTCAGATATCATCAGTCAGGCCCGTGCTTTTAGACCACTTTTGTTTTAATGATTCCTTGTCAGTTAGAAGCTGCGGACAATTGTTTCTAGGAGGAGAACCAACTCAGTTCAGAAAAGGGAAAGCAGTTCAACCATGGTGCTTTATGAAAGGTAGTGTATGTTGATCATCTTGTTCCCTTCTCCAGCATATAATGTCTGTTATGGTTTAATATCTGCAATAGATTGTATCAATCAGATTGAAGAAGAAGGTAGTCAGGTGGTGTTTGCTTGTGGTGTGGAAAAGGATATTGATGTTAATCTGTAAAAGATCATATATTTGTAGACTTTTTCATTCAGTCAATGTGCAAGTGATGAATAGGCTGGCATATCTATTACTTTCAAGATGACAGTGGACTGCCTGCTGTGGAGATTGCTGTGTTTACTGTACATCTAACACTGCAACTTACAGTTGAAGATTAATGTATCGTTCTCCACAACTGACGAAACAATAATTCATTATTTGTGCATTGCATTATAATATAAAGGTCACATAGAATGGTCTCTTTGAACCAAAAATTGAGATTACTGATGTCTACTTAGATAAATTAAATAATATTTATGGTCAAAAGCCTCATAGTCTCTTCGCCTCTGAACAGGCACTCTGTTTCTGAGCTAATGCCCGCCCCCCAGAATAGTCTCTTGTGATTGGCCAGCTACCAACTGACTGCTCCGCGGTGCTTCTTCTTCAGGTTAAATGTTCAAGCCCATGACCGGGAGTAGCTGTTGGGCGAGGGTTCCTCGCACGGCAAATGTGCTAGTTACGTAACTAAACTCTACTTTTCAAAACCGCTTGCTCGAGCGCAGGTAAACAGAGAAGCCCTTCTTTCTCAGAAGTGGCTGAAGTGTTTATTGTGACACTTTAGTGATGTTTAGATATGGGAAAGCCACGGGGACACACCAAAGAACATCAGAAATTTGATTTTCCAGTGAATGTCCTCTTTAAATTTCTCGTGGAGTTTCTGATAGGTCAGGACAACATGCCATAATACTTGGATATTAACATTTGTTTTCCTCTTAAAGGTACGGTGTGTAAAACTTAGGAACATTTATTGGTGAAGTAAGTGGCTATCACAGCTCACATTTCCCTTCCAAAAGTGTTGGAGCACTCATGTAGCATTTAGTAAGCATCAAAACTCAAAATAATATTACATTTTTTCATTTTGGGATACTATAAAAAAAAAAAGATGATCCTGATACAAATATAAAAGGCTGATCCTGGGGGGGGACTGAAAAAAAAATTCATACAAGCACACTTTTAAGTATAATTAAGTATGATTATTTTTGTGCCATAACTGACTGCATGTATTGACTGAGATCAGCGGAAGGATAGCAAAAGGAAAAAAAATCATGCTGTTGTTTGCTTTTTAACACCAGGCTAATTGTAATTTCTGCACCACAGGCAACTGCAGCATAATATTCAGGTCTACCAATTACTGTCAGAGTAATTTGAAATAACATGCCTGAATGATTGTCTCACAGAAAAAGTGCTTTTCGAGCCACTCGCCCAAGAAGTGCCACTGAGCTCTCAACTATCATCCCACTGAGCAATATCTCAGAAGATATTGACTCTTGCACAAAACTTTCTTCTACAAACTTTGCTTGTCTGTAATTGGAGGGGTGTGTGTGTGTGTGTGTGTGTATGTGTGCGTGCGCGTGTTAGGGTGGTTGGTTTGCCGCTATGTTTTTACGAATAGAGTGGCTGGGATCTTTGCTGCCATGGCAACAAACCACATGACTGGGTGTATTAGATTGCCTTGGACATTGTGCAGTGAGGTGTGGTGGGAGCATTCTGTGTTGCTTTAGCCCTTTGAAAGTCTTGTCCTTTGCTTACTTAAATGCCCCCCCCACACACACACACACACACAACCATTGTAACCTGTCACGTGGACCAAATTGTCCATTAATTTCTAGTGCCCCTGTTTTTCCACCTTAATGTTTTGGGTAGCCTGTGTATCAGTCAGTCTGGTTGTTGTGTGTTTACCTGCATGTTTAAAGGTCCAGTACATAAGAATTTGTGACATCTTGTGACAAGTGTGAGACTGCAGATTGTGTGAGACTGCAGATTGTAACAAAAAGAAGACTCACCTGTCCCTTTGTCTTTTTCAGGCTGCTGTAGAAAGATGGCAGCACACGATGGTGGCCTCTGTAAAGTAAGGCCTTTGCCTATTGGCACAAATAAAAGGCTTATTTAAGGCCACAAAAATCAAATGGGTTTTATTTTAAAGTGACTTTTACAAACATGCTTACAGAAAGTTGCTACGATTTCTGCCTCCTAAATGTGGTGTTGTGGCACTGTTGAGGGCCACTGATATGGTGCAGTCTATGACAGGTTATGCAGATTATGCTCCGTTTTATTAAATATAACCAGAGTCACAGCAACAGGGATGGCTCTCTAGATAATTGCCTAGGGCCCACGTTCAAAGAGGGCCCCATATTGCACTCTTTGCCCAGAGACCCTAGAAACAGCTCTGAATATAACAATAAAAATGATACACAAAATTTAAATTATGCACAAAATTGCTTAGCTTAAATGAACATTTACCGCAATGCACTTTGTCATTGAAAAACAAACAACTTTTGGATTAAAAAATAAACACAGTTTTCATGACTCAGCATTTGTCAAGATTCTGACGACAAAAATGTATGAATGTATACAAATAATACTTACTACAATAGTGGCAAAAATTGACCAGATGAATCATCTCAATCAAACTACAGTCTGGGAAGTTATTTGCTCTTGGTACAATGGTGTTATTCTTGTCATTTTAATAGCAATAATGTGTAATTTAACATGAAATATCAGTGTGGCATTATGCCCAGTGGACATAATCATGTTACAGTATGTCTACTATGTTATCCAAGTACTACAGCTGTACCATACCATACATACAAGTTGTCATTATAAACTGGTGGCAGAACAATATGCCTAAATTGAAACAAATTTGGGTTACATTGGCTTTCATATTACTTTCCTTCTTTTTGACCAGAATGATTGAAGATTCCAGACGGAGAGGTGACAACATGGCAGATAGAAGGCAACTGTTTGTCGAGATGAGTAAGTGCTCCAGGACACAGCTCAGTGTGATTTATGCAGGCCTGTTTTACACGCTGACCATAAAAATGGCACATTCATCTCTGTAACTTTCATGTAGCACAATTTTTTTCACTAGTTTCAACCAGATTGATTTTTAACCCTGACAGACAGGCCTCGACTGTGACCTCATCCACTTCCACTATTTACACAAAGTGAAAATGTGCTTTTATGTTTGTTTTGTTTTTGCTTTTTTTCAAGTTAACCTATATTGCTTTTTTCACAATAGCACAATTTATTTACAGCAGCTATCTTGGCATGAAATATGTAAACTCAAGTGCTACTTACTACATTAATGGAGGTTCTGTTCTATTGGATCCTAATTAATATGTTCGGAAACATGTGTGTTGCAATCTATTTTTAAATGTTTAAATAGCTGCTATGAATTTTTTTTTTAAGTAGTTTCAGTATCAAAGAATCCCTGTCTGTTTTTATTTTAAATTTCCATGATACCCAGCTGAAGAACAGCCAGGAAATTATTTTTGCAGTGTGTTCCTTTCGTTAAATTGACAGTGAGATTGGACAGGCACACATTTTTCAAACTTTCCTCTCAGGACAAATGGTGAAGTGTAACGGTATAAAATGTTAGATTTCATAATATGCCTCTTGATTAAAATAACTGCACATTGTTATATTTATTTAATGTTTTGAATACCCATGGCCTCCACACACAACTTTAAGTGCGTGTTTTCAGATAGACTTGCTATGTCTGGACTTATGTAATGATAAATTCTTCCTCAGGGGCTCAGGATTTGGATTCCATACGATTATCAACGTACAGAACAGCCTGTAAACTCAGATTTGTGCAGAAGAAATGCAATTGTGAGTACAACACTAAGTAGGTCTGAGTATGGCTCATTTGTTTGTCCCGTGAAAATGCTGATATCCCATTTACCTGTTTGCTCTATAGTGCATCCGGTTGATATTTGGAATGTCATTGAGGCTTTTCGAGAGAATGGGCTCAACACCATGGACCTCAACGCTGAGCTCTCCGTGGCTCGTCTAGAGATGGTGCTGTCCACTATTTTTCACCAGCTGAACAAACGCATGCCCACCACTCACCAGATCAACGTGGAGCAGTCCATCAGCTTGCTGCTTAACTTCCTGCTGGCAGCCTATGACCCGTGAGCAAACCATCATATGATAGCCTGCGTCTGGTTGTGTACTTTGACGTCTGAGCTCATGTAATGTGCAGTCAGCTGTATAAATGTTTGAAAATGAAAAAGTTTCTGTTAAAATTAACAATACTGTCACAACCAGCCATGTGTAGAGTGAATCTTTTTGTGGGGGTAAGTGCCAAGTTAAACACCTTTTACAAAGATGGTGGTCCCTTCAAGTTTGCCTTCTAAGGTTGTGTCTTTCACAAAAGCAGTTGAATTTTGGATTGTTGTAGCAGCATTACACAGGCCTTTACAGCTAAATGACCATGGTGTAAAATCTATTTCCTCTTTTTAGGGAGAGCCATGGCAAGATATCTGTCTTCGTTGTGAAGATGGCACTAGCAACCATCTGTGGTGGGAAAATTCTGGACAAATTAAGATGTAAGCAACACAACAAATCCTTATTTTATTTCTAATTGTGAAAAATGAAATTAAAATCAACCATTTTCGCTGCAATAAATCAGCTTATTCACTTTGTAAAGTTCATACAATCGCTATATTAATGTAATGTATTGCTATTTATAATAAAAAAAAAGTGTTCTTATATTTTCTGAATATGCTTTTTCTAAACCTATTGCTCATATAAGCAGCAGTTCTGGCCTATCAATGGAGAATTCATTATTCATCATCTGAGGGATACAATTTATTACATAATCTACTAAATCTGTGGGTGCAGTAACAATAGTTCATGAAAGAAAAAGGGAGGGCCATGTTGATGGTGTATTATACCGTCTGATTTGAATAACTGCTTTACTTTGATTTGTTTTCCCAAATAAGTGGGATAATTGCATTGTGTAACGCATAATTAGCCGACTGTGGTGCCAATTAGTTTGATTCATTTGTATAATCTCTCCCTGCGTTTGTTTCCAGATATTTTTTCACAGATATCAGATTCTGCTGGAATAATGGCATACGCACAGTTTGACCAATTTCTGAGGGAGGTTCTCAAATTACCAATGGCGGTTTTTGAGGGCCCTTCATTTGGTTACACAGAACAAGCTGCAAGAACCTGCTTTGCACAGCAGGTGAGGGCTCTTTAACCACAGAGCATACAGTAATAATAAGTGGATCTGTGATCGCAAGTTTGGCTGAATCTCTTGCGTTTGGCTGAACGTCAACAGAAAAAGGTCTCGCTCAACACATTCCTCGATACGTTGATGTCAGACCCGCCCCCTCAGTGTCTGGTTTGGTTGCCGCTCATGCATCGGCTCGCCAACGTGGAGAACGGTAAGAAGGCACACAGAATATTTATGAATGGGGAAAAGCTAGCAGGTCTGGGAGGATGAAAAGTTCAGCTTTGAATCATAATCTTCAGTCACCACAAAACACACACACCCAGTGAATGCAACACAGAGGGACCTAACGCCCTGTACAGGAGAGTGTGTTTGTGTGTTTGTGCTTACATGTCATGCGCCCATCTTCTCAAACCACCTCCATGTTAGCAATAGATACAGGTTGATTGGTGTATATTTGTTTGGCTTATTATCCCAGCACATCTGTGCTTGAACTAATGTAAATGAATCCTCTACTTGCTGTAATGTGCAAAATATCTGGGTTTGCTGTCACATCTGTTTGTGTGCACGTGCATCTGTAAGGGCATATGTGTGTGTGTGTCTGACCCCTCCTCTCCTCCCTGCAGTCTTTCACCCGGTCGAGTGCTCCTACTGCCATACTGAGAGTATGATGGGCTTCCGCTACCGCTGCCAGCAATGTCATAATTACCAGCTCTGTCAGGACTGCTTCTGGAGGGGGCATGCCAGTGGTTCCCATAGCAACCAGCATCAAATGAAGGAGTATACGTCATGGGTAAGGTGGGGTGGGAGGAAGGAGGAGAGGGGGTGGGCAGGGGGAGGTGTGTCTGCACTGGACCAGTCATTGTGGTTGTTCTCGCTCTGCTTCACCACAATTCAAGGACGTCAAATGCTCAGCGCAGGTGACAGTAGTGCTGTCGCGGCGCCACGTGTTCCGAAAGGGAATGAGCGGCTTCACGTTCCTCAGAATCTGTGCCTCACTGCTGTGTTTCTCCCCAGAAATCCCCTGCGAAGAAGTTATCCCGCGCACTCAGTAAGTCACTGAGCTGTGCATCCAACCGAGAGCCTCTTCACCCCATGTTTCTCGAAATGCCAGAGAAACCTCTCAACCTAGCTCATATTGTGTGAGTTCATCTTCTTTCTGTTTTCTGTACAACAGAGAAACATAGATATCACTGATTTCAATACCAGATTTTAAAACACAGAATTTCAACCCTCAGCTCCTGTAGCTGCCTGTAACCCTGAACCACTGGTTCACCTGATCAATGAGGCTTAATTATGGCCGAGGGAAGGATTGTAATCTGCAGTGCTTTGTGTTTTCTTGTAAATAATGAGACCCAGGCCCAGCTCAGACTTTGCAGCACACATTCTTTAAATGGCTAAATTAGAATAAGAGCATAAAGCTACTTCTGCTGCTAATACGTGCACAATACGCTTTGTGTGTTTGTCGCATTCACTTTAAGACATTGTAAACTTCCTTTGAATTTAATTGTCTCAATATTCAACAACCCTTTAGCAGCCCAAAGAATTCAGCAGTAATTTTTTTAGACAGACTCTTACTAGACTTTCTAGAGCTAAGCAGGAGTTAAAATATGTGTTTGTCTTTATAATTTTTATTCATTTAAATTAATGAAACAATATTAAATACATTTGGGCCTTAAAGATTTGTGTCTATTATATGTATTCAATGAGACATTTTCCAGTTTCTGCATTGTCAGCATTACTGCGCTCTGTACTGCAGACTGTGATGAGTTGTTTTGATCCCTGTCACTTTCATTTAGTTGTGAACAAATGTATTGAAAAAAAAATGTTTCTTTCCTGTTTGCTGCTGCATTTTGTAATATGTTTTATAATTAGTGAAGCTCAGTTGTAATAAATTATTTCCATCCCTTTCTTTGTTCTTTACTCTCCTCAAAATAGAGACACGTGGTGAGTTTGTTTTTTGACTATTTGACCAACCAAAAACATGTTTTTGAGTTCACGTCCTTTATACTCTTTGTGCTAATCTCAGTACTCCCCCCTCCAGTAAACTGTCAGTGTCTGTTACTGGTTTCTCTAAGAGCAGTTGCTGTGTTTCTTGATCCAGTCATCTGTTCCTCAAGTCATTGCATGTTTTCATTGTCGACCACATCCTTACTAATTGTTCTCCACTTTGTTGCCACATTCTTTTTACATGTACAGCAAGTTATGTAGTACAAAGACAACCACAAATAATCCAACTGAAATCCACAAAAAAGGAAGAATTTATATTTAAAAAAAAAAAAAGGAAATCGTAATTTGTTTAATTACTAGTATTTGAAAAACTAATATTTGTTTACCTCCACAGGCCTCCTAGACCTGTAAACATCACAAATGACTACTCATTCTCCCACTCCATGCCTACATCAGGGAACCCGTACTCCACCAAAAAGTGAGTATACAACAGCCGAAACAATAGACGTCCTGGATTTTACAACAGCTCTTTTCAGTTTGCCATGGTCCCCGAAGGCTTCATGTTCTGTAGATTCACTCTGTGACCCACACTGTCTTTAGTTTCTAGCAGTGAGTGTGTGTGTGTGTATCACCATGCCTTTCTGTGGTTTCTTGGCTCTGAATGTAAATGACTTGCCTTCCAGCAAGAATAATGATGTTGAGCACAGAAAGCCCTTGACTGGGGCTGCTCCGCATCTGTTGAAAGGGAAAGGGTAAGTGACACGGGTGTGCATATATGAATGCTTTTGTAGCTCGAATGCATGTGTGAACTAATATAGACAATAATAACAGGGCATTATCTGGAATGCTTATCATCCTAAGGTGACTATTAGCAAACTGGTTTTCTTGGAGAGGGGCTCACACTGTTGTACTCTAGGGGCTATTTCAAAGACGCTAGATGGAGCATGCATCATAAAAATTGCTGGCCATTAGTTTAGAGTGTCTGTTACAATCCTTTCAGTCACATAAAACTGGAAAAGTCTGACTGCCAGATTTCTAATATAATCCACATTGACGTTATTGCACTTAAACAGTATAAATTCCCAGAATCATTGTAGTTACGATATATGTGAACGGATGTGTCTGTTTAGATGGGATTAACCTTTTGTCAGTCGCTGACATATTTTTTGTAACGTCAAAGTCTTTCCAGCTGCTCCACACCTGCGTGTGTGATGCGGACAGTGTTTCATAAGTGAACACTACTCCCTTTCATAACATATATAAAAACATACACACTATGATGAGTGATGAGCAATTACAGGTTATTCTCCATGTGCATGTCAGAGTGTCTGACACTGCAGTTTCTCTTTGCACTAGCTGAGAAAATATGTAATAAAGGGCTATCAGGTGCTGGCTAGTGACTGATGATATGACTTGATTATGTTCCTAATGTACAACGTTTATGAAAGTAAATGAAATAAACAGTTAAAGATGCCATCCAGCCATTTATTACTGTGGAAGACTGGCTGTAGGAGCCATAAATGTAAATTTGGCATATTTATTGAGTGCCGATTAATTGGTGTGCACTTTGGATTGGTACATGGGTGATGGGTGTGTGACTACCAGGAGTACATGGTGCAGTGTGTATAATATTTAAATAAGATTTAGTCAAAATTAATACAGAGACATGCAAAAATATGGCGACTCTAATGTTGGCCAGGCTTCAAATATCCCTCAATTCAACACAATATGCCTCCAAACTCTCCTCACAGGCCCGATTTCTGCTGCATGCTTTTGTTAAAGCTGCACTAATTGATATGTTTTACTGACAATGTATGAAAGGACTGTGTAATTTGAAAGGCATTGCTCATACTGGTAAAAAAAGTAATAATAATTATCACCTAATACATAATGGCTCTTAAGCCCTTTGATTGTATTCGTTTCATTTTTTATTTCATGACCCACAGTTTATGTTGTTCTGGTTCGCTCTCACATCCTCAACCAGCCATTAAAAATAGTGGAACATCCATGGTTTGAAGAACTGGATCTGGAGTTTGTTACAAAAGCAAAATAGAGCTACAAGGAGAGTGAAAGTTTCACTTATACTTGCTGCATTGCACTATCAATGCTTAATCCACCAAATGCATAAATCTGCAGCTGTCTGCAGACACTCAGTGAAGGAAATATAAAAAAACTTGTTTTATGTGGAATGCATGGACTTCCTTCTCTGTTTGATTCTGGTGCAGTGTCATATGATGTTAGTTGACATATTTGCTACATAACAGATGAAACAAAATCCTCTTAACTGATGTTGCCCAATTAATAAAATGACTGTGCATGCTTAATATGTATTTAAAGTGAGTGTTTGAGTAAAAAATAATGACTCTTAATAGTTTTAATAATGGTGAACTGAGTAATTGGTGCTTGTTAGTATATAAACAGTGCATGCAGCTCGTAGAGTTCATGAGTTTATCCTTTACCGTTTTCCTAGCCTTCATCTCTCAAACATAATATGGCCTTGTTTTTCTCTAGTCACCCATGAAAGGCTGCTTTTCAGCCACTCTTCTCTTGTCCTTGTGTTTTCTCTTTTAGCTTTCTCTTCCCTTTCGTCCCTCATGCCTCTTCTTGCTTTCACCTGTAACATCGTGTTTTATGTTTTTGTGAAACCCTGCACTGTTCCAGGTTGAACTACAACCTTGATGTTGCTGATAGACTTGCTGACGAACATGTTCTGATTGGCCTCTATGTGAAACTACTCCAAAACAACCCCACAACCTGGTTAGTTGGTGTGCCGCTGTGTTTGCCAAACACCAGTGAAAACTATGTGGTCTGCTGCTAAACCTCGCAGTCCTTTCCCTGACCTAACTCTGAACGCGCCATAGTCCTAATGCTGCATGTGTCAGACAATTATGCCAAATAGATGCCATGACATTCAACGCCTCCATCAACACATCATTGCTCTTCGGCATTATTGTTTCCTTAAATCGGCTCATGGGAAGAGATTGGATTGAACTCTAAGTTTAAACATGTTTTTTTCATATTTTAGTCTTTAAAAAGCACTTTCGTAGTGATTGGGATTTAACATTTCTCTCATGTAAATGTTACTACTGTCTATAAATGTTACTGTCTATAATAATGAAGTGAATGAAAAATAGCAGATAGTGTCTAATATGTCAAATCATGTTGCATTACTTTGTTTCTTAGTATCAAGTACTTAAATCTTTTTTAGCTGCTGATATTTGATTTGATCAGCAAATCTCCAAAAGGTGTTTGATACGTTGATTCAGTAAATGCTGCATATTAATGGGAATATCTGCTTCTTTTTGATGCTTATAAACACCCCTAAAATAGTGTTGCATGTGATTTCTGTGTGTGCAACTAATACTCGGCTTGGGTTGTACCTCAGTTGTGGTGATGTGCTATCTAACATCTTTGTCCACCTTTGTTCTCCGGAGCCTCTGCTGTCTGAAGCTTTTCTGGTTAATCAGACTGTTGAACAAAATTAACTTTTTTGGGGTTTTTGCATTTCTTTTGCTGCATATTTAATATTGCTTTCACCATGTATCATTAACTCTGTTATGTTGTGACTCCCATCTCTATTTTCCTCTTGATCAGTTTGCTAGAGAGCAGTAACCATCAAGATGAAGAGCACAGTCTCATTGCCCGCTATGCTGCTAGACTGGCTGCTGATGCTGCGGTGAGATTATCTATCTATCTATCTATCTATCTATCTATCTATCTATCTATCTATCTATCTATCTATCTATCTATCTATCTATCTATCTATCTATC